>JANRMT010062795.1:19284164-19302058 GCA_026402145.1 Polypterus bichir lapradei | reverse complement strand
TATATATATATATATATATATATATATATATATATATAGGCACGCTACTTAAGGTGGCCTTATGGGAATGTAACAGTGAAAGAAACTGAATACTAAATTAATTTATATTTGTGGCAGTGAGGACCGTAATTTAGTGTAGCTGGAGACTGCACACTATTGATTATGTTATTCCAGTACCCAAAATTCTGTTATTTCATGTCTATTTGCAATAGTAAGTTCATTTTATTATGTTATTCATACAAAAAAAGTGTAAATCTTAAATTGATCATATTTAATTATCTAGTACAAATTTGGCAAAATAAAGTGACAATTTTTTGCCAGTATTTACCTCAGAAGCAACAAATTTTGTCTTGATTTAAATGTAAAATAAGCAGTTATATTTTGATATATTTTGGTTATTTTTAGAAACATGCAGCTTACCTTGTTATATGAAATAGAGTAGAAGATTTGGCCTGGGGTTTTTGCACATATTTCACAAAAACAGTAATGCTTTTTGCTCAATAGATTGTCTTTACCCAGTTTCTATAAAAGACACAATGACCTAAATTAAATCAGCAAGTTAGATTTTACGCTTTACCTGCCTTTTTGCCTCAAAGTTCGTTTTATAACATTAAAAGTCTTGGAGTTAATTAGTCAATGTGTCAGCAACATATGCAAGTAAGACAGGGGAAAAAACTGGTCTGCTTCAATTTTAAAATAAATTTCTGCATTGTTTGTAAAAAAACAAAAATATATATATAGTGTGTGTGTGCACGTGTGTGTGTGTATAAGAATATCACTGCAGACAATAACATATTTATCATATGTACAGGGTGGTCCAGATCTAATTATGCAGATCCAGATTGTCTGGATGACTTTGATTTAAGTGGGGACGATTTTAGTTCGGTGCACACTTCTCGATGGTTCGGGTGATTTTCTATGTAATAAACTTAATAAGTTGTAGTGTAATGAAAATTGCATAATTAGATCTGGACCACCCTATAGTTCTTCAAAGCCTAAACCCAGCCTATGCATTATGCAGTGATAAAGACTCCAAGAGTCTAGTATACTGTATAGACATCATATTTAAAGTAGGGGTGGTCTTTAACTTATTTTTAAAAACTTCGCTATGATCTTGATCTTGCACAAAATTTGATTTTTTTAATTGTTAAATTGAATCTACAGTGCACATTCAAACTTTAAGTGACCTTATAATACTTACCCTTTTATTTAACTTAAAACTGCCAAGCAGAAGACTCGGTATAGAATGTAGTAGTCTGTAAACTTTGTTTTTCTAATTGGTCAACTTTCCCAAATCAGTCACTCACTATTTCTGAAATGACCACTAGATGGCGCTCATGTTTTTCTATGAGGTGTTTAAATTCTTTTACACAGCAGTTTTTTTATGGTGATAGAAGCATAGAAATATGAAATATAATATTCAAATTGTTGCGTTTCACTAACATCAGAACTGTCAACCTCATAGTATACACTTTCTTATTTAGAGCCGTTTTTGTTGTATCAGTTTCACCCTTGTTGTTCCATTAAAATGTATTGTATTTTCATTGTAATCAGTAAATGCTTTTCATTTACATTTTTTACTTCAGTTATTCCTTGCGCAGCTTTTTGTCTCTTTTCATTTTTCATTTCAAACTATTTTAACTTTTGAAACAGAACAGTCCAAGGTACATGAGAAAAACTAATTCTAATACATTGCAATAATGACAGGGTATTCACGGGAAGTTCTCCTTTATTTTTCTGGAATAAGCACGGTGTGTCCAGCAGGTGTTGTTCTTCCAAATAAGGTATCCCCCTGACTGCTAAAATCCAAAACTGGCATCATGCGCTGTAAATAAATTTAAACAGTAAATGAAAATGTTCTTAGTGGTGGCATTTCTAGAGTTGCTTTTTGTCATGGCTTAGCTATTGCCTGAATAAACACCTACTTCCCATGATCTTGTGTGGAAGAAAAGGATGAATACAGGTTCAAACTATTGAAGAAGCAACCCAATAGTCCCCACAGAAGTACAAAAATCAGCGTTGTAATGATACAAAAATAAATACTCGGCCAAATAAGGAGGCTGTTTAACAATGAGTGACGCTGCTGTACTTTTTCCTCTCTTGCACATTCAGGGTTAGAATGAAAAATGTCGACTGCTGCCAGAAAGGGCAGGGCTTGGGAGGTCTTCGGGGTGTGGAAAGATACCTTGTCAGTGTCTTGAAGGTAACCCCCAATGCACAAATGTGTGACCCCTGTAAATGGGTGGAGAAAAGAAATTTGTGTTCATAGTAGGAAAATAGTTTCATGGAGAATGGAATTTGTATGTTTTTACCTCCTGTGTGCAACAGCCAGGTACCCTAACCGGCAAGGACGCACTAGGGGTTGGGGTGGGGGGGGGGTGGGGGGTGTGTGTGTGTGGACTGCGTACAGAGGGTATTATCACCACTGGAACACTAGATGTCAGCCCCCCTGGGTTGCAGCAGTGCCCCAGATTCCCACAGAGCATCATGGGAACTGGAGTTCTTCAGCTCATCCGTGTTGGTGTCCGTGGGTGCCGCCAGGGGGTGCTGTAAGGAATTGCGAGTCTTGCTTTGTGGGGCTTCTGCCTTACCTGGAAGTGCCCCCGGCCAAGCCTTTGAGACACCAGAAGTAGTTCCAAGGATTACTTAAAAGGAACTGCTTGCCTCAACTCTAGCAGCCAGAGTTGGGAATAGGTGGACACATCTTGCTGGGAGGAGCTGAGGAAGAGGCAAAGAGAGAGAAGAAGATGAGAGTGTTGCTGTCCTGTATTGTATTGTGGTTGTGTGGTGGGAAACACTTACAGGAAGCGTTTCCCACAATAAAAACATATTTGTGCTTGCAGAAGCTGTGTACAAACGTTTGTGTCGGGTGTTTGGGGAGCTGGGGCACCGCCTGGTGGCCACATTCCATAAAAACAGTAGAAGCCTCTTTTCTTAAATCTGCTATATAATTAAGCCTATGTGTGCTTATCAAAAGTAGTTACTATAATCTGCATTGATCTGAGCTCACATGACCTCTCTTTCAGGTTGTTAAATTGCTTGAATCCAGTGAGGAGTACACTAAAATCAAGAATCTCTTCACAAACACTATGCCTGGATATACCATAGTGAAAATAGAAAGAATCCAAAACAAATCGCTTTGGGAGGTTTTTCAGTGGTACGTTAATGTTATGTCTACTTTCTAGTCCTTGACTGGCAGCATTAACATATATTTTTAGGTAGGGCACCTTTTTCTGCTTAGAGATACCTTTTTTTTTTTTTTTTTTTAAGCACGCTGATATTTTTGGGAGGTTTATTTTTTTATCAAGTAACACATAACTGGTGAGCTTGAGGTTGTCTGTCTCTTTTTAATTTGTCAATAAACAATATTATTCAAAGCAATGTTATCAAAATTTCTTTAAAATACTTAAATGTCCAATTAGATTTGTATAAAATGATTTGACAAATATATTTTGTGAATATAACCAAGATAGGTATTGTCCTTAACTACGTAGCAGTAACTAAACTGCACTTTTTCAGGCAAAAGGAACAAATGAAAAAAAATAAAGGAGGGAAGCCAGTCAATGAGAGACAACTGTTCCATGGGACTGATTCAGAGTATGTTGAAGCCATATGTAAGCAGAACTTTGACTGGAGAATTTGTGGAACACATGGCACAGCATATGGAAAAGGTATACTATGTTAAATTTTCTTTCATTTCCTGGTACCTTGATTTGTAGAAAAAATTGTACCTAAACATGGTTCATTTGCCTAAAAAAACAAATGCATGAACTAGTTATATCATGTATTGTTGAACCAGTTTAAGAATATGTGGCTATCAAAAGCAGTTTTAAAGCTCCATGGCACATCAGGCCCGCTGCCAGAAATATTTGGGCCCCAGAGAACTCGGTACGTGTGGGCCTCTCTGCCTTCCCCCTGGTCCCCACATGCCAAAACATCCAATTACGTATACAAAAAAAATCAAGCGTGAAGGGGCCCCCTTCCGTTAGGGCCCCGGACCAGAGTCCTGTTTGTCCCCCCCCCGGCGTTGGGCCTGGGCACATTATCACAGGTATTTTTAATTACAGCGTACTTTAATAAGTGACATCTGGGGGTTGACATAAACATATATCTGAACAAAATATAATTTCTGTATAAAGCATTGAAACTTGCTTTAATCTTCTGTGTACATCATGCCACACGCTCACAGGCCTGCCATTTATTTATATATTGAGATTTTAATATAAAATTGTTAAGCATTCTAGTTATTTTAAAGCAGCTTTTAGCTGCCTCTCGAAGTATTACGTAAAACATATACAACACCTTTTTTGCATTGGGAACAGCAATTGAAATTACTAGAGTTATAACATTCTAAATCCTCAGCATAAAAGGTAAAATGAGGTATTTTTCATAATGGTTAGTAACCACAGTATATACATACATATATACACTTAATATACAGTATATTGTATTTCTGTGAAAAAGTGTAATTTGATGAATATGATTGAATACTTTAATTTGCATTTACGTAATGTGCGAGTCTTTTATAATGCATGTTATACCAGTGTTAGTTCCAGTGGTAGGAGTTTAAGGCTAAGCAAGAATTTGTTCGCATTAGGTGGTCAGGATCAGTCAGATTCTCAGTTGTAGTTTGTTTCTGTAGTTAACAGCAGCAATAAGTCATAACATAGCACCCTTGAATGGGGACACCATTCAGGGACATTTTACAAAGCAAGAATTACTACAATTCCAAATAATGACAAAATTCAGAATTATTAATAACGTAACAAATATTGATGAGCAAACCTGGCTGTGTTAACTTTACCATGAGTTCGATGAAATCATGTAAATGTTCAGGAATTTCACCAAACTCCCCAAAATGCATTGAAGTCAATGGAGCAGGGAGGCACTGACCTAGATTTTGGGTGGATTATAATGGTATAATGGTGTTTTAATTGTCACTGAGGGCTAAGGAAACATCTGCCAAATATAATGGACTGATGTTTGTGGCCAAAAATGGTATCTGAGCTATAAGGAATCAATGCTAACTGCTAACTGGATTGTAATTATGCATGCAAACTAGCCATAGCGCACTGCCTTGCCAGTGCACAGGGATCAGTGTCTATATATATATATATATATATATATATATATATACAGGTATATGCCATTCTGAGCATTGCAGCTCTAAAAACAGTCCATTACAACTATTACTTAGATATTGTTCATTTATATTAGTGCTGTCGTTTGGAATCACCATAGATATTCTGACTGGAAATTAAATGGTATACACTGAATTTAATAATTTTTATTATATTTTTCCACTAGAATGTGGCATATGCTTTTATTATATTTATTTTTTTCTTTCAGGAAGCTACTTTGCAAGAGATGCAAATTATTCTCATGGCTACACTGGTTCATCATCTCACAGGACCATGTTTGTTGCTAGAATACTAGTGGGTGACTATGTGGTAGGAAACTCCAGTTATGTCAGACCCCCATCAAAAGATGGAGGAGACTGCAACTTTTATGACAGCTGTGTTAACAATGCTCGGAATCCTTCCATTTTTGTTGTTTTTGAAAAACACCAGGTATACCCCGAATACCTCATAGAGTATCTTGAAAATAGCTGGGGAAATTCATATTTTGCATCTCAACCCACATATACTACTAGACAAACAAGCTCTTCATCATCAAACAGCTGGCAACAAAATTCAACCACCATGTTTAGCACTACATCACCAGTACACCCAAAGCCAACACCTCAGCCACAACAAAAACAAGATTCTTGTTTAGTATCTTAACAGACCTTTTTATTAAAATGTTGAGATTACCCCAACTTACTATTAAAAAATACATTGGTCAAAAGGATTTTTCAATAAGATGAAGAATGAGAAAAGCTATTAAAAAAAAAAAACACAATAAAAATGCAACAGTATTTTTAACAAATAATGCAATGCACATAAATGTAATTAATAAATTAACTATAGTAATGTAGATTTCACATATTTAATGTAAAACATTATATTTAACATATATTTTTATTGGGCAACTTAACACAACTAAAGCAAAAATAACCCAGTGCAATTCAGATTTTTAAAATTTTTATTCAGCTATTTTATGTGATAATGTGAATTTTGGACTGTATAAAATGCATTTTAAATGTCTTTATTTTTTGCATGTTTTTCTTTCAGTGTGTGGTTTAAATGTTCTCTGTGCTTCCTTGTTTTTTTTCCCAGGTTTCCTCCCACATCCTTACTGATCCTCAGAACCCTATAATGAAAAATGATGGTTCAGTAGTTAATAGAAAGATGGACTGCAATATATAAAGTCATTTTGCTTTGGACATAGTTACAGAAGTGTATATTTAAACTCTGAGTCAGACAGTACTGAATAATACAGTGAGGTATACATTTCTAATTCAATGCATTCATTTACTTACAAATTCACTTCTCCCTTTTCGTCTTCTGAAAAATGCACCACTACAGGAAACCTGGCCTCTTTTTCAGCATTGTTTCAGGCTTATGTTAAATTTGGGCATGTAAAGGAATGTCTGAAATATTTTTAATACATACAAAACATTTAAAAGTTTTCTGAAATGTTTTGGTAATAATCTTAATTGTATCTGAATAGCATTTGATTTCAATTCCATGCAGGGTATATAACATTTAACACACACTCCCGGCATCAAAAGCAAACCAGCTGTTTTGTTACCCATCCTGTGTATGTTATATTCCACTATGGATGAAGAAACACTAACTTATATGTATTTTAATTATGCAACACAAAGTTGGTATTATAGCAACAAAAGACAGTTATTTTTAACACATGGTTATAAAAGGTGTTTTTGTAATATGACAGTAATGAAAATGAAATAAAACCAACTTGAAATGTAAAATTGTAATAAGAATATTTCAAAATAAATATTTATAAAATTGCCCAATTTGTGTTCTGTTTACTGCACCTAAAGTATTTTTGATATTCATACATCTATGCATTTTTGAAAGTACTTAGTTCTAGTTAAGACCTCCGCTAGTATTTGAACATCATTATTCAGAAGTGAAACTGAAGTAAACGAGTCTTAATGGGTTCCCTCTGTAATATCGCAAAGACCACACCAGATTTATTAAAGGCAGACACACAGCTCCAAACCTTTAGCGCATGTTTAATGTAATACACTCATCCAGAAATTCTGACTCGCCAGAAGTCTTTCTTATACTCTTTGGGTGCAGAAAAACCCTTTGATAGTGATAAATGGGATTATCCATTTGCTGCTCTGCAAAGATATGTGTTTGGCATCACAATATTTGTATTGATTAAACTATTTTTTACTAGTCGCGAAGCCTCAGTCTGCATTAATAAAAGAGACTCAGGTTAGAATTCGGTACTTGATAAGAGTGCCCCCTATCACCAATGATGTTTGCATTAGCCATTGACTATTTATGTCCGAAAGAAACCAGAGATAGAGGGAATTATCAGAAAGGGACCTGAAGAATACAACTATATTCAGACAATATAGTCTATAGCATGTTAAGACAATTTAATAAGATTTCTGGATTCAAAATTAATCTAAATAAATGTGTTTTTCCCAGTGATGTCTCTAGCATGCCATACTAGATTAGAAAACTGTGTCTTCATAATGTCAAAACAGTTTAATTATCTAGGGTTAATCTTCACAAGTAAGTTTAAAGATCTTTTCCAACACAATTTTGGAAGCGTTGTAGACAAAATCAAACAAGATGTTAACAGGTGGTCCATCCTCCATCTCATCTTTGCAGGGAGAATGAATACTTTCAAAATAAACATCCTCCCTAAGCTGTTCTATCTATTCCATTAAATTCTTCAAGAAATTTGAATCAATTATAACTTCATTGATCTGGATCTTGAAATGGCCATGTGTTCTAATGGCAACTCCCCATCTAAAGCAGAAGGCATCATGGCACTTTCACAATAAAATCTTGGAAACTGGCACATATTCATGAATTCAAACTAGCCTGGCTTGCAGTGGAAAACAAATCCTGTTCTCAATCTTCCTTGTATACCTTGCTTTGTGCTACATTCAATACTAACTATTGGCAATTTAACAGCAGTCCAGTTGTCCACCTATTACTTAAAATGCAGAATCATTGTAGAGCACATGTCAAGGTAGAGAAGCTCTTATCTGTTGCTCCTAAACATGATAATCACCTTTTTTCACCTTCTCAGACCCACTCAGTATTTAAAATTATGGAATGTGCTAAAGATTAAAACACTTACAGATCTTCATATAGACAATTTATTTGCATCTTACGAACAATTATACTTCAAATGTAAAATTTGCAGCTATACACTATTTTTTCCATATGCAAAGTAGAAGTTTTCTTAAAAGAAAACCTGCTGAACCTACCATATCTTGCATCTATATCAGCCCCACAGGCCATACTGGTTAGTCTAGATGACGACTCGGTGAGCATCTCAACAATATATAAAATATTTCATAGAATTTACCCTTCAAAGATCCTAGAAAATGGTGAGAAAGGGGCCTCTCAAATGGCATCACAGAAAACGAGAGTATCTTAGCTATACCTGTACATACAGTTAGGTCCATAAATATTTGGACGGAGACAACTTTTTTCTAATTTTGGTTCTGTACATTACCACAATGAATTTCAAATGAAACAACTCAGATGCAGTCGAAGTGCAGACTTTCAGCTTTAATTCAGTGGGTTGAACAAAATGATTGCATAAAAAATCCCTTTATTTCAGGGGCTCAAAAGTAATTGGACAAATTAAATAACTGGAAATAAAATGTTCATTTCTAATACTTGGTTGAAAACCCTTTGCTGGCAATGACAGCCTGAAGTCTTGAACTCATGGACATCACCAGATGCTGGGTTTCCTCCTTTTTAATGCTCTGCCAGGCCTTTACTGCAGCTGCTTTCAGTTACTGTTTGTTTGTGGGCCTTTCTGTCCGAAGTTTAGTCTTCAACAAGTGAAATGCATGCTCAATTGGGTTAAAATCAGGTGACTGACTGTGGCCATTCAAGAATTTTCCACTTCTTTGCTTTAATAAACTCCTGGGTTGCTTTGGTTGTATGTTTTGGGTCATTGGGCGGCGTTTCATGATACAGATGGACAATCAATTTGACTGCATTTAGCTGGATTTGAGCAGACAGTATGTCTCTGAACACCTCAGAATTCATTCGGCTGCTTCTGTCCTGTGTCGCATCATCAATAAACACTAGTGTCCCAGTGCCACTGGCAGCCATGCACGCCCAAGCCATCACACTGCCTCCACCGTGTTTTACAGATGATGTGGTACGCTTTGGATAATGAGCTGTTCCACACCTTCTCCATACTTTTTTTCTTGCCATCATTCTGGTAGAGGTTGATCTTGGTTCCATCTCTCCAAAGAATGTTTTTCCAGAACTGTGGTGGCTTTTTTAGATGTTCTTTAGCAAAGTCTAATCTAGCCTTTCTATTCTTGAGGCTTATGAGTGGCTTGCACCTTGCAGTGCACCCTCTATATTTACTTTCATGCAGTCTTCTCTTTATGGTAGACTTGGTTATCGATACGCCTACCCTCTGGAGAGTGTTTTTCACTTGGTTGGCTGTTGTGAAGGGGTTTCTCTTCACCATGGAAATTATTCTGCGATCATCCACTACTGTTGTCTTCTGTGGACATCCGTGTCTTTTTGCATTGCTGAGTTCACCAGTGCTTGCTTTCTTTCTCAGGATGTACCAAACTGTAGATTTTGCCACTCGTAATATTGTAGCAATTTTTCGGATGGGTTTTTTCTGTTTTTGCAGCTTAAGGATGAGAGCTCCTTTGACCGCATGTTGTCTGTTCACAGCAAAATCTTCCATATGCAGGCACCACACCTCAAATCAACTACAGTCCTTTTATCTGCTTAATTAATAATGACATAATGACAGACTTGCCCACACCTGCCCATGAAATAGCCTTTGAGTCAATTGTCCAATTACTTTTGAGCCCCTGAAATGAAGGGATTGTGTTAAAAAAATGCTTTAGTTGCCTCACATTTTTATGCAATCGTTTTGTTCACCCCACTGAATTAAAGCTGAAAGTCTACACTTCAACTGCATCTGAGTTGTTTCATTTAAAATTCATTGTGGTAATGTACGGAACCAAAATTAGAAAAAAGTTGTCTCTCTCCAAATATTTATGGATCTAACTGTAGAATACACTTTAGTTAAATATGCACCAAGCATTCCATATTTCAGTTAAAGGTCTTTCATCAATCACATTTATGTCATTTTAAATGTACCCAGGGTAAAAGCCAACTTGTGAGTCAGATGTCATCTAGATCAGGCACCAGTAGGCCACATGTTTAGGGTCTACACTAAATTAACATAATTTTGGATAAAAATGTTTAAATACTTGTCAAATAGCCTCAGTGCTACAATCACTCCTGATTCATTAATAATGGTATTTGGTGTACTCCTAGATGGCATTAAAGTGAATAGTGGGAAATCAATTGTAATAGCCAATACTGCACCACTAGCACCTTATATAACCTAGTGGGTAAGTGATGTTCTGTATTATCTCAAATTAGAACAAATCAAATTCTCTCTTAGAGGAAATGTGCAAAACATTTTTAAAATGGGTAAAGAATTAACATTACTTTAGAATAAGTATGCTAGGCTTGTGATTGACTAACATGTTGTTGTTTTATCATATTTAAACATCCTCTCACAACAAGTAAGGTTTATTTTTTGACATCAGCATATTACTTTGTGGAAATGTGGTTTAACACATCAGTTCCTGACTCTGCATTAGAACTGCTGGGACTCCTGCTTTACAGAGCAGACAGTAACACAGTATCTTTGTAATGAGTCAAAAGGCAATCGGGTCAGTTTTTATTTCAATAAAAATTGGTGCAACTATGTTTCCATATTATCATGGCACTTGCTCAGGCAATCTGGAACTATTTGCTTTTGACTTAATATTTGCTATTAACAGTACGTCATTCTGTTCACCTAGAGAATATTCAACAATTTCTCGTTTGAGTTTATATCCCATCTGAGGTGAATGTAAATGAGGCGCAGTGGCAGTTAGCAGATTACAGCACTAGTTAGAAGAGCAGTCATGCCAACTCCCCAGTTATAGTGATGGACAACTTTAATCACGCAAACCTAACCATTGAACTTACCAGATGCAAACAGCTTGTTAAATGCCCTACTAGGGACGGGAAGACCTTGGTTCTCTGCTACTGCGCTATACTTGACGCTCACTGAGCTCTGCCCCTCACTCCACTGGGTAATTCTGACCATGTTATAATACAGTTGCTACTCACTTATAAACCAAGGCTAAAATCAGTTAAACCAGTAAGAAAATCTATATGACTAATACTGTTACATCTTATATTAGCTTCTGTGAAGATATCTGCATTCCCATCAAAACCATTGTAATTTACAACAATAGAAAACCATGGTTCACCAAAGAACTAAGGATTCTTTATCACACAACAGAAACTGTTTAGAAAGTGGTAGTAATGATGCCTACAAACAGGCCAGAAATCGGCCAAACAATGCATTCAGATATGCTAAATGGAAACATTAAAGTAAACTGGAATTTCATTTTTCTGCAAACAATAGGTCCTCTGTATGAAGAAAATTTCAATCTGTTACTGTCTATAAAAAGACATATCCCAGTGCTAATTTAGCAGATTTGGACAATGAGGTGCTGAGTATCAACAATCCCTCTCTTTCTCCAATTCTGTAGGGGTTTTGGCACCAGTCACTTCTTTGCAAAAGCCTCTCCCTCCTTCTTCCTTATCTATCAAGGAATACAATGTCTGGAGACTGTTTACAAGACACAACTGCACGCAGTCTGGTGATCCTGATTCAGTCTTGCCTGCAACAATCAAACACTGTGCAAGCCAGCTTGCTCCTCTCTTCACTGGCATCTTTAACCAGTCTCTTACGCAGTGTATTGTCTTCAGATTGCTTTAAATGTTCTGTTATTGGTCCAGTTCCCAAAAATGATACAAATAAGCTGCCTCAACGATTAAAGGCCCTTCAGCACTTACATCATCAGTTCTAATAAAAATATTTAAACGACTAGTTCTAAACCCTCTTAATTCTGTTACTGCTGCTCATCTTGACCCTCTTCAGTTTGCATGTAGAGTAAATAGATGTGTGGACGATACCATTAACATGGGACTGCACTTTGTGCTACAGCATTTGGACTATAAAGGAACTTGTGCCAAAATGCTATTTCTAGACTTCAGATCAGCATTTAACACCATTGTCTCCAAGCTGTTGCTAACTAAACTTCTAAAAGCTGAACTGAATGCTTCCACCTGTAAATGGATGGGCTGCCACCTCTCAGACTACCTGTATATTGTGGAAGCGTAAAATACGCCAGATTCTCAGCTTGAAAGAAGGCCCTAGGAGTCGAAGGATAGGCAAACAGAGTAATTAGTTTATTGCAATAAACAACACGGACTCAACCCAATTAAGTCAAACTGAGCTGAGCCCCAAACAAGCTAAAAATTACAGTTTATATAATCATATCTTATCCTGACCTCATTCAAGGCAGCTCATTCGCTGCTTATTTTGACTCCTTTCTGCAGCTGGCCCTTTTAAGTTTTCATGGAAACCACCCATATTCTCCCCCTTCTCTGTCCTTCAAGCTGATAAAATATTGGTGGTTTTAGCTAAGCTTTAATTAAAAAAGAAATATGGCATGTCCCTTTATTTAACTATTTGCTTGGCATACCTGATTTGTGTTAATGCTTACACTAAGTTTAATGCGTATGTGTTTTCATGTCTATTTATGCTAATACAAGAATATAAAAAACTTTTACTTTTCATAATATCAGCACAGGTGCCCCTCAAGGCTGTGTACATTCTCCCCACACCAAAGACTGTAGGTCCTCTGACTCTTCAGCAAAAATCATTTAGTTTGCAGATGACACCACCATCGGACTTACTACTAATTGTAATGAAACAGCTTACAGAAAGGAAATGATTTGTCTTTTTTCTTGCTGTGCTACCAATAACCTAGTACTCAGTATCACCAAGACAGTTAAGATAGTAATTGACGTTTTGTAAATAGCAGTTTCAGCCTCTCCCACTAGTAATTAAAGATTCTGCAGTCAGTATGGTGGAATCCTTCAGATTTTTGGGTACAGCTATTACAATTATTCTCAGCTGGGACATTAACACTACCTCCTTTACTAACACTCAGCAGTTGTACTTTTCAACCCAATAAAGAAATTAAATATTTCCCAACAAATCCTAGTACATTAGTGTGAATACATTCTCCATTGTTGTCTGGTTTGTTTCAATGACAGTCCACTCCAAACATACCTTACAGCATCTCACACATCTCCTTTAGAACTGCACTGTTCCGCAGCTGCTTATAATGTATATTATCTAAGCTACGTATGTCATTTGTATTTTATATTGTGTTATGTTATAAGCACCTCCAAATCTAGAAACCAACCCTGTACATTGTGCCAATGTTTTTCTGACAATTACAGTTTTATGTATACATATATGAAGATGGCCTGTCTGTCCCTTCTTCACATCTCCCCAACAGAAAGGCAGATAAGCGCATATACCAGGGCCTCTGCCTACCAAATTTCTATGACTTCACAAACCCAGTGGATTCTGAAATGAGTGTCACAGCTGCTGCTTAATTCAAGCTGACCTTTGCGAATATCATTACTGGCAAATCTTTTGCATTTTTATTAGATACAAGGAAATACAAGTCTATACCAGTGAAACCTCTTAAATTTATTTAATCATGAAAAATATTTCACAGTAGCGATTATACTGATTCCCTTTTAAAAATAAAAAGTAAAATGGAAATAAAAATTTTAATACAAACATTATTTTGCATGTTTTGACTATGTAGTAACGGTTATTTTAAGGATTAGGATCATGGCATTCTTTCCGTAATGAATGTTAAAATATACTCTATATTGTAATATAGTCAATATAAGGAAACAATACAGTATGTAATAAGATTACATATTTAAATTAAATTTAGGTAATAAAAACTGTTAAATGGTTTTAGAAACCAATCATTAATTTCAGATAGTACCATGCCACAGGCATCCCAAAGCCTACCTTGGTAGCACCAGGCAAGGACAGGCGTTGGGATGCATCATCAGCTGTCTATCACAGGGTGTGGTTATTCAGGCAGGGCCAGATACCAAAGTAACCTTAAAGTCTTGGGAATTTGGAAGGAAACCCATGTACTGTAGTCACAAGGAGAATATTTAAACTTCACACAGATAGTAAACTTGTAAGAATTTGAATGCAGGACTTGAAGCTGTGAGCTGGTAAAACTAACCACTGCACCATTCTTCCTTCCTTATTTAATGTATAAGACAGTTATTTAACGTTTTCTGTGTAATTTATCTGATATTTGGTATGGTTGTGGTTGTTTGTTTTTGAAGTGATAATGCAACATTCAATTAAGTGTAAATCATGAAACTCCTAATTAAATAAAACAGAATAATGAAATATGCTAAAATATGCTGCATACAATTAATTTTTTTGTGTAGTTTTTCATATTAGAGTTATTAGAGACAGCATAACTGTGGCACCAGAGTTCATAATATACTCTAAAATGTGCAATTGCAGAACAAGGTTTGAGATTAAAGCACATACATTATCTGGTAAAACTACAAGAGTCCTGGATTACTTCTTTAATAAGATAGATGTTTAAGTAGACATGACAACTGTAGAAGCCCTATACTTTTTCTAAGTCCTGATATAACCATTATACAGTATTTTACATTGTGTACTTTAAATCAGTTTTTCCTTATATATTTTGTGCTGTGCCTATTTTACATGATTATGGCTTGTGTTTGTATTATTGAGAAGACAAGAAACTGATAAATAAAAATGTGTGGCATCTATCTGATGGGTATTGTTGCGTCTCTATTTATGGTCTGCATTAATGAAGAACTCTGCAATATCGTACACTCTATCACAAGACCTTTAATGACCTCCAGGACACAGCCATCATCATCCTTATCATCGAGAGGTTTACTTACCTTGGCAGCGACATTCATGTCTCTGATGACTCTTCCTATGAAGTCAGAAGCTAGATTGGAAGAGCTTGTGGGGGTCATGAGGTGGAAAGGGGTGTGTGGCACTCCCGATATCTCTGCAGAAGGTTGAAAGTCCAAGTCCTTAGAGTCTTGGAGCTCCCTGATTTGCCATATGGTTGCGAGACATGGATGCTATCCAGTGACCAGAGATGAAGACTAAAATTCTTTGGTACTGTCTCTCTTCAGAGAATCTTTGGATACCCCTGGTTTGACTTTGTCGAACTATCATTTGCTCATGGAGTCCTGAATGAGGCACATTATCTGCATTGTGAGGGAGTGTCAGTTATGGCACTACGGCTATGTGGTGCGATTCCCCGAGGGTGATTCGTCTCGCAGGATCCTCATTGTTGAGGACCCAAACGGCTGGACCAGGCCAAGGGGATGCCCATGTAACACCTGGCTGTGGCAGATAGATGGTCATTTCCAGAGGGTGGGACTGGATCGCATTTCTGCCTGGGTGGTTGTTAACCGGGATCCTGAGGTGGTTTGTCATGTGTTGGGTGCAGCAAAGTGCTGTACCAGTGCATGCTCCCCAACCCGACCTGAAAGCCCTAAACTGATGAAAAGTCCATTAAAGAGTGTTATATCAAAAAGGATCAACTGTTTACAGATTTCAAGAATAAAAATAATATTATTAAGCAAATTAAGGACATACAGTTAGGTCCATAAATATTTGGACAGAGACTTTTTTCTAATTTTGGTTCTGTACATTACCATAATGAATTTTAAATGAAACAACTCAGATGCAGTTGAAGTGCAGACTTTCAGCTTTAATTCAGTGGGTTGAACAAAAAGATTGCATAAAAATGTGAGGGAACTGAAGTATTTTTTTTAACATAATCCCTTTATTTCAGGGGCTCAAAAGTAATTGGACAAATTAAATAACTGGAAATAAAATGTTAATTTCTAATACTTGGTTGAAAACCCTTTGCTGGCAATGACAGCCTGAAGTCTTGAACTCATGGACATCACCAGATGCTGGGTTTCCTCCTTTTTAATGCTCTGCCAGGCCTTTACTGCAGCGGCTTTCAGTTGCTGTTTGTTTGTGGGCTTTTCTGTCCGAAGTTTAGTCTTCAACAAGTGAAATGCATGCTCAATTGGGTTAAGATCAGGTGACTGACTTAGCCATTCAAGAATTTTTCACTTCTTTGCTTTAATAAACTCCTGGGTTGCTTTGGCTGTATGTTTTAGGTCATTGTCCATCTGTATCAGGAAACGCCGCCCAATCAATTTGACTGCATTTAGCTGGATTTGAGCAGACAGTATGTCTCTGAACACCTCAGAATTCATTCGGCTGCTTCTGTCCTGTGTCACATCTTCAACAAACACTAGTGTCCCAGTGCCACTGGTAGCCATGCACGCCCAAGCCATCACACTGCCTCCACCGTGTTTTACAGATGATGTGGTACGCTTTGGATAATTAGCTGTTCCACGCCATCTCCATACTTTTTTCTTGCCATCATTCTGGTAGAGGTTGATCTTGGTTTCATCTGTCCAAAGAATGTTTTCCAGAACTGTGCTGGTTTTTTTAGATGTTCTTTATTAAAGTCCAATCTAGCCTTTCTATTCTTGAGGCTTATGAGTGGCTTGCACCTTGCAGTGCACTCTCTGTATTTACTTTACTGCAGTCTTCTCTTTATGGTAGACTTGGATATCGATACGCCTACCCCCTGGAGAGTGTTGTTCACTTGGTTGGCTGTTGTGAAGGGGTTTCTCTTCACCATGGAAATGATTCTGCAATCATCCACCACTGTTGTCTTCTGTGGACGTCCAGGTCTTTTTGTGTTGCTGAGTTCACCAGTGCTTGCTTTCTTTCTTAGGATGTACCAAACTGTAGATTTTGCCACTCGTAATATTGTAGCAATTTCTCGGATGGTTTTTTTCTGTTTTCGCAGCTTAAGGAAGGCTTCTTTCACCTGCATGGAGAGCTCCTTTGACCACATGTTGTCTGTTCACAGCAAAATCTTCCACATGCAAGCACCACACCTCAAATCAACTCCAGGCCTTTTATCTGCTTAACTGATAATGACATAACGATGGACTTGCCCACACCTGCCCATGAAATAGCCTTTGAGTCAATTGTCCAATTACTTTTGAGCCCCTGAAATAAAGGGATTGTGTTAAAAAATGCTTTAGTTGCCTCACATTTTTATGCAATCGTTTTGTTCACCCCACTGAATTAAAGCTGAAAGTCTGCACTTCAACTGCATCTGAGTCGTTTCATTTAAAATTCATTGTGGTAATGTACGGAACCAAAATTAGAAAAAAGTTGTCTCTGTCCAAATATTTATGGACCTAACTGTACCACTGTCAGACTGTGAAAATGGGCAGCAATATCAGCAGTCAGCAAATTAGCGCTCAGCAGGCTCCTATCAATTATGGAGAATCCACTGCATCCACTTAACAGTATTACCTCCAGACAGAGGAGCAGCTTCAGAGACAGACTGCTGTCACTGTCCTCCACTGACAGACTGAGGAGATCGTTCCTCCCCCACACTATGCGACTCTTCAATTCCACCCGGGAGGGTAAACTTTAACATTATTCAAAGTTATTGTCTGTTTTTACCTGCATTTTTATTACTCTTTAATCTAATATTGCTTTTGTATCAGTATGCTGATGCTGGAGTATGTGAATTTCCCCTTGGGATGAATAAAGAATCCCAAGGGATATCTATCTATCTAAAGATTTACCGTTTTCCCTGTATCTCTTTGCAATGTGTATGGCACTGCACAGATATTTGTTGATATGTCAACTCTAATGGCCTCCAAGAAGAAGTTCTCAAAAATTGAAGAACTGCCTCAAAGGCCAAACACAGACAGAAGATTTACTCAAGGCTCTGG
>JANRMT010062795.1:19225810-19249164 GCA_026402145.1 Polypterus bichir lapradei | reverse complement strand
ATGTCATTATTCCTTCATCTTTAAGGCCTTTACTGGCTGGCCACGCAGTGGAGAACTTCGATGCAAGCGATGGAGCATTGGCCTGCATAAAAATCATGGTCTTCTTCAAAGATGTAGACTTTTTCCTGTATCACTGTTTGAAGAAAGTGTCTTCGAAAAACTGGCAGTAGGTTTGGGAGTTGATTTTGAGTTCATCTTCAATGCAAAAAGGTCCAACTAGCTCATCTTTAGAAATACCAGCTCATATCAGTACCCCATCTCCACGTTGGAGTGGAGCTCTGTGCCCATTACTGATCCACAGGTCCATCCATCTGGTCCATCAAGAGTCACTCTTATCTCATCGGTCCATAAAACCTTTGAAAAAAATCTGTCTTCAGATATTTCTTGGCCCAGTTTTGACGTTTCAACTTATGTTTCTTGTTCAGTGGTGGTTGGGTTTCAGCCCTCCTTACCTTGGCCATGTCTTTGAGCACTGAACACCTTGTACTTCTGGGCACTCCAGGTAGGTTGCAGCTCTGGAATATGAAAGCACTGGAGGATAATGGGTTCCTGGTAGCTTCACGTTTGATTCTTCTCAAATCTTTGGTAGCTAATTTCCGTCTTTTGTTCTCAACACGTTTCTTGCGACCCTGTTGACTATTTGCAACAAAATGTTTGATGGTTCTGTGATCACACACCAATATCTTAGCAATTCCAAAAGTGCTGCATCCCTCTGAAAGACTTTTTACAATTTTTGACTTTTCAGAGTCAGTTAAATCTCTTTTTTGGCCCATTTTGCCTGAGGAAAACTAGCTGCCTAATAATTCTGCACACCTTGATATAGGGTGTTGATCTCATTAGGCCACACCCTCCCTCATTACACAAATACACATCACCTGACGTGCTTAAATCCAATAAGCATTCAAGTTAATACAGCTTGGAGTTGGAATATACACATAAAAATGATGATATGGTCAAAATACTCACTTGCCTAATAATTGTGCACACAGTGTAAATGCTTGCTTTGTGAATACAAACACACATCATCGTTTAAAGACTACTTCCATCACATTGGGCAGCACCTGAAAAATAATGAAACTGTTCCTTGTGTTTTTAGTGGGTGCTCATACAAAACCAATATTTATGGATCATTTAGAACGCACAAGGCAAGAAAACACAAATCATTCTCTGAAGAGGACTTAAAGCCTGGCATTGTTGTCAGTGAAAGACCAGTCCCTATTTTTTCTGCAGAAGATGACATTGAATCAGACGAAGATGTCTCGCTTGATGAACCTACATCCTCTGGTGTAATAACAGAAAATACTGAAGACTTGTCCAAAGCTATAGAGCACAAATTAGCCTCAGTCCTTTTAAAGTTAGAGCACGTTTTTCTTGTACCTGGTATGGCCATTGATGACCTTTTGCAGGAGTTGCAGTATTTAATTAGTACAGTTTCAGTTCCAGTTGTTAATCAAACTATTCACCAGGTACTGCAGGAACATAATTTGAAGGTTGATAAAGTTATTGTAGATGAGTTAGCCACCTTTCTTTGCCAGTCACATCCAATTCAAACAGCAATCAGAGAGCAAGGTCCACTTTCCACTACATGTAAACGGAAGGCATACTACAAAGCCCATTTTTCAGTAGTAAAGCCTGTAGAGTATGTGCTTGATAGAAATGATGGAAGGACATTTCAGTACGTTCCAATTCTACAATCCTTGCAGCAACTTCTGAGTTGCCAGCCAATACTTGATAATACACTTCATTTAAAATCAGTGTATAAAGGAGATGAATCTAAATATACATGTTTTTTGATTCACTCAAATTCCAAAGGAATGAACTGCTTTCTGAACCTGCTATCTCTTTAATTTTGTACGTTGATGAATTTGAGATATGCAACACCCTTGGCACGTCCAAGAAAAAACACAAAGTTTTTGGAGTTTATTGGATATTAGGCAATTTACATTTAGGATGTTAGTCATCCCTGTCTGCTATAAATTTAGCTGCTTTAATTAAAAGCAGTGATGTTAAGCGTTTTGGTTATAGCAGAGTGCTGGAACCATTGATTGATGACCTTGTCACGTTGGAGAGACATGGACTTTTCATTGAAAAACTGGGAAAGACTGTGAAGGGCACAGTTCAATACATTGTTGCTGACAATCTGGGTGCTCACAGTATTGCCGGATTTGTGGAAAATGTCTCTGGAAAATATGTCTGCAGATTTTGTAAAGCAGAGAAAGAAGAATACCAGACTCAAGAAGCTGGATCTAAAACATTCTGCATCAGAACTGAAGAACTACATTCTGCTCATCTTCAGTTTATGAAAGACAATGACTTGCCTCACCATTTTGGTGTGAAAGGGGTGTGTGTGTTATCAGAAAAATTATCACACTTCAATGTTTGCACAGGATTCCTGGCTGATGTTGTGAATGATCTCTTTGAGGGTATTGTCCCTTTTGAGATAGCTTTGTGCTTGACAGTCTTTTCATCTAAAAAGTATTTCACCTTGGAACACCTGAATAAAGCAATTCAGAACTTTCCATTCAAATGGAATGACAAGACAAATCGTCCACATACTGTTCCTCTCACATTTTATGCAAGAAGAACAGTAGGGGGTAATGCCCATGAAAATTGGAGCCTGTTGAGATTTTTTCCTTTGGAGACAAAGTGCCTGCCAATGAACCTGCATGGCAACTTCTAAATGATTTGAAAGATATTGTAGATCTTGTTGTCGCTCCTTCACACACCAAAGCTTCTATAGCATATCTGGCCTTCAAGATATCTGAACATAGAATCACATTCCAAGAGGTTTTTCCTGAGACTAAACTCTTGCCCAAACACCACTACTTGGAGCATTACCCTGAGCTAATTGAGAAATTTGGCCCTCTGGTTGCTTTGTGGACAATGCGATTCAAGGCTAAGCATAGCTTCTTTAAAAGAGTTGTGCGTCACACCAACTGCTTCAAGAATGTGCTCCTATCGTTGTCACAAAGACATCAGTTTCATATGGCATATCATTAGTATCAGTGCAGCTCTCTTACACCAAGATTGGAAGTATCACATGTTTCTAATCTTCCCATTGATGTTCTTAATGAAGACATATCATGGACTGTACAACAGAAACACCCAAACCTGGATGTTGTGTGCTTGGCCAAGGAAGTAACATTTAAAGGCTTCACCTACAGAGAAAGTATGGTCATTGCTCATGGAGAATGTTCAGGACTTCCAGAGTTTGGCGAAATTGTGCAAATTTTTGTGTTGCAGGACAAACCACTGTTCATTGTCAGAAGACTTGATGCATGCTATACTGAACATTACAGAGCCTATGTCTTGGTCCAGTCTTCTGGTAAGAAAATTGAACTTTTAGAGCACCATGACCTTACAGACCCGTATCCACTTGTTCAGCACACAATTGGGAGGAGATGCATGGTGGCTCTGAAGAGATATATACATGTTTAAGGTAAGAATTGTTTATAAATTCTAAGAAAAGTGCACAAGATGTAGTGAACTTGTAAATGTCTAGCAATTATCTATTATTTGTTCTGTGTCTAATCTTATTTATTTTCTTTTTTCCAGAATCTCTTAGCATGTCAGGAAGAACATCTGCCAAGCTTTTGGTGATTGTCAGCCAAGATGATTCAAGAAAGTTGCTTCTGCCAGATGGGATTCCTGAATCAGTGGATGAGCTCATTGAAAAAGTGAGGGAAGCTTTTGGATTAATTTGTAGATTCAGACTACAGTATCAGGACAAAGATTTTGGGGATGTATTTGTAAATTTGATGGACACTGGAGAACTTGAGAGTCTTGGCACTCTAAAGATTATCCCATTGTCAGATGAAGACTCATTCACTGCTCAAACAAATGATGGGACCCAGTCTAATGATGATGCTCTGTCCTCCGTTGGCTCTGGAGACACTGATGATACAATCATCCTCTCACCTTCTGACTCAGAAACAGTTTCTACAAGAAATCAACAGTGGCCAAAAGAATTTAATATCCCAAGTTTTTCTTATGACACTGAACTCCAATTAGAGAGAGGAAATGCTCTTTTTAAGGCTAATGGAACAAGGCTGACTGTCACTCCCAAGATGAAGTCTGATATTCTGGAGAAGGTTTGTGATGAGATATTCAAGTATAAATCTTATCCCAGCAGTGCAAACTTCTGTGAAGTTTCAGAGGCACTTATCAAGAAACACCCTTGCTTAGCAGAAAAAGGATGCTTTAATGGGTGCTATGGGTGGACACAGAGACTCAAAATGAAGATGGGAAACCTATGCACACAGTTGAAAGGTCTCGGATGCCCTGAGTATTTGGTAAATTCTCTGAAAACCAAAGCCTCAGACCATGCTTTTCCACCAAAAAATGTTAAACGACCTAAACGTGGTGAGGCCAATCATATCCCATCCCTTCCTGCTGGAGAGACATCAGCAGACCTTGAAGTTGAGCGCCTGGCACATTTAAAGGAAGTGAAGAAAAGAAACAATGCATTGACAATCAGAGAAAAAATGACAAAGATGTTTGCCTTACGCAGACAAGAGATTGTGGAAAACCAACCTAGTGTTCAAGAACTGCAAGAAAGATGGCCAGCTCTGTTTCAACAAGAGGAGGTAAAAGTACTTATTTTATTGAAAAATGTTAAAATGTAAGTGACTAATCCTGAATTTACCATAGTTTTTATCATGGGATTTTAGTATGTAGTGTTTTTGAAAATGTCTTAGATGCCCTGATTATACCTTTTGTTGTTTAATGCTTTGTGTGTATATGTATTTTTACAACTAGTTCTCAAAGTGAATTTTTTTTTCAGAAGTCTTTTTTCTGTTTCTCTTTCTTACATATTAATGCCGAATTTTTGCGCATCACGACATTACCTTTACAATCGAGATTTATGGCCTCTTTGGACAGACAGAGCTCTCAGTTTCTCCAGGTTATTAGGAGCAAAGGTGGAGTTCTCCGTGAAAAAACTAAGGACACTATTAAAGTTATGGATCAGGTATTGGTTGCATGCGAACAAAATTGCTTGTGGCAATCAATTTAGTAGTGTTTTGGTCTAATAAAAACAATACATCTTGAACATTTTGTAGAGTCTGGACATAGACATCAGAAGAGAGTGCCTGCTGAAGTGCCTGATCATGTACCTTGGTGAAGATGCAAGCTGTCTGATCAAAGAATACCAGGTAATGTGGACAATGCAAACTACTGAAATTTTCTCCAACCATGTTTGCCTTAAAGTTATATTTCACAACCAAATCAACATTTCCCCATGTTTTACTCACCCTCAAGGCATCCTATCTGAATATGGTTATATTCTTGAAGAACTATACAGGCAAAGTTATAATCCTACGTATCATTTTACTTCCAAGCGGTAGAATGGGAGTGAATTGTTGACTTTTTGAAGCTTCAAATAGTGCATCCATTGATCAAAGAACTGCTTGACACGGCTCTGTGGTCTTAACAAAGGTCTTCTCAAGTCTTAAGGGTGAGTAAAACGTGGGGAAACTTTGATTTGGTAGTGACATATCGCTTTAAAGTAGTTCAGTAATTGTGTTATCATTTACACATCAGCCTGTGTGACTTTCTTCCACAGAACACAAAGGAATATATTTTGAAGAAAGTTGTTAAGAACCCCCCATTCACTTGCATTAATACTTGCAATAATAGTGAATGGGGGCTGTGGTGTTCTGTTACCAACATTGTTCAAAATTCTGCAGAGGACAGTAATTCATACAGGTTTGAAATGACAAGAGGGCATGTAAATGATGACAGAATTTTGAATGTTAACTACTCCTTTAAAAGGGGTTGGTTCACCCAAAAATGCATTTTGAAAACTGTTGAGTAGATTGATAAATGCCTCTGATTGGCCGTTGTGGTACTGCACTCAACAAATATGTCTGTGATTGTCTACAATGGTCAACACATGGGAGCGTTTGATTGTACAAGTGTTTAAGCATTTTCAAAGTCAAAGAGAGTGTAAAAGTATGTCTTCACCCAAAAATGAAATTTTTGTCATCACTTACTCTACTCTTGTAATAAACCGTACAAATTTTATTTTTACGCTGAACACAAATGAAGATATTTTAATCAAAGTTAGCAACAGACGTTTGGGCTCTACATTGACCTCCATAATAGAATAATACAAATAATACTAAATTGTATAATAAATTTTCAGATGAAGGGGTGTTTTTTTTTTTTTTTTTTCCTTCCAAAGTCCCTCAAATACTCTCTGTTCTTGTATGTTTTTAGGCTGACCAGAGGGAGGAAGCGAAGAGAGAATTTGAAAAGACCACCATGGCATTTTTTGTGACCCGTGAAAGTGATGCTCTTAGTCGTGCACTGGACATTTCCGGTGCACTGGACGGTGTGGAAGTACTAAATGAGTTGCCCTCTGTTGCATGTGCCTGTGCCATGATGTTTGGACTCATTTATGCACTGAACTTAAAATATCCTGAAGGACTCAAATATACCTTCGAGGCCTTTCAAAAAATAATCATGGACATAGAGAGTAAACAGATGAGCCGAAGGGTGCAGAACCTCTCTTCAAAGCTGCAGGAGTAAGCAGATGAGCTGAAGGGCGTATAACCTCTCTTCAAAGCTACAGGAGTAAATTTGTTTCTTTTGACCCAGTTACAATGTTCTGCTGATGGTAAATTTCTTTGAAGATGTTAGACTGTGTAAAGCCTTTTATATAAAGTTAACTGTACAACTGTTTACTAAACCTGATTTGTTTTATCTTGGTTAAATTCTTACGTTGTTTACTCATCCTTAAGCTATTCAAGTATTTAACTTGAATTAAATTTGGTTCAGAGACATTTTATGACAATTATGAGAGAAGTTTCATTTTGGGGTAAACTATTCCATGAAGGTGAAAAGACTTTTTTTTTTCTTTCTTTCAACCATTGGCTAATTTGGTAGGTGTTTTACTAAGTGTTTGGTTTTACACTGCCCATTTTAAACCAGTTTTTGGGCCAAACTTGTATTAACTTCAGAAGAATTCTAAAGGTTTAATAGATTGCATGTTTCTCTTCGAAACCATAACTGATTCTTATGGTGAATTTAAATTGTATCCTGTGTGTCTATGTATATGGACACTAAAAACTGTTATATAGTACGTTTATATAACAATACTATACACATAGTAGAAATGGTTTATAACAAAAATTGTCAAGTTTATGGTGTTTACATTGTTAGACAGTGTGTATTTGTATGAGATAAAATAAATTGTCAAAAGTTTGATGCTTGAAGTCGTTCATCTTAGACAGATGATAAAATTACACATTCTGAAAGTAAATAAATTATACACACACACACAAACATATATATACATATACACACATATATACAGTATATATACGTATACATCCACATATATATACATATATATGTGCACAAAACCACGCTTTTATCAAGGCTTCCATCGGGTAGTCTTTTGAAATGAAATTTTCCTCCAATCAGTTGTAGCAACGCGCTCTCTTCCGACTGTTACATTTTTGTAGCTCTGATGTGTGCATCAATGTAATCGGTGTACCAGGAAATCATGCATTGACAGAAGTTCCCCTTTGCTTGGAATGCAAAGTGTGATTAAATGCGTTATTTTTTAACGCGTTATGGAGCACATGCATCGAAGCTTCTCAGCTGTGCTTGTGCTAAGAAAAGGAAACATTTTAAAAATAACGTAACACGATTGTCAATGTAACCTTTTGTAAGTAGTGCCTGGAGGATTCAGAGTGTGGAGAAACTCTAGAGACAGCGTGTGTATTAACTTGTGGATTTTTCTGTGAGTATTTGGTGGCAGTGTCACAAATTTGCTTCCGCAAGACTGCGTTAGCTGCGGAGCTCAGCTCAGAGCGAAATGAGGTGAATGGGAGGGGAGATGATGACGTGACTCCCCCACCCGCCTTAACTGTCAATCCCCCCACAAACACAGTCTCTCGGAATTTGCATAAGCACAGCCCTTCACCAGCAATTTTAACTTAGTTACAAAGTGATCAAAACTCTCGTTTATATCCTGCGTCCTCTCATTAAACTTGTATCCCGCATTAGCCGTGGGCATGACAAATGCCAGCGGCAGCCTCTCTATGAACTTAATTTAAACTTTAGGTTTACACCGTGCTTTGTTTCCGAAGTAGCTGCACTCATGAATATGGTTGTATGTGTCAGTCGCTCGCTTCTTATTGTTTCGCTGCATTCTCAATTGTATAATGCATGTTTTCTTCAGCGCTTTTTGGAGCTTTTCCTTGTTTTCTACTTACTGCGTTGACAGTCAGTTCACGTGATTACGTGGGAGGCGTGATGATGTCACATGAAACTCCGCCCCCCACGGCCATCGAGCTCAACTCCATTACAGTATATGAAGAAAAATAGCTTCCAGTTATGACCATTACGCGTAGAATTTCGAAATAAAACCTGCCCAACTTTTGTAAGTAAGCTGTAAGGAATGAGCCTGCCAAATTTCAGCCTTCCACCTACACGGGAAGTTGGAGAATTAGTGATGAGTGAGTGAGTGCTTTGCCTTTTATTAGTATAGATTATTATTTTAAATTGTATTTGGTTATATGTAAAGTAAAAGAATTAAGTTAATACAAAGAGAAAACATTATGACAAAATATAATTTGAGATTTCCTTAAACTCAAAAACTTTATTTGATTCAAAGATACTTTTTGCTTTGGCTAAGTAATGGATAGTTAATTCTTTCCAAAGTAAAAATTTAAAGTTGATAAAAAGTAAACTAATTAGATGTAACAAGTTGACACAAAAATTTTACTTAGATCCAATGAAACACTTTTTTCAGTGTACCTAATTTCTCCAAAATAACATCAACTCAAGTTGCCAAAAGTCTTACTCTCCACCACACAACTTGGTCAATTATTTCATGTGTCTATGATTCTCTTTGTGATGAAAAACTTTAAAATGTTTGTGCAAAAAGAAAAACTTTATAATTTTTGTGCAAAAGGTACTCTTAACAAGTGCACCCATATCCTTGTTGAACTAATTTTAAAGTAACAGCCTGGATACACTGTAATTATTCCTTTCATAATTTGAATCTCTTCAATCAAGACATGTGTTAAGCTTCTTTTGCTTCTTTAATATTTCCTCATAATTCATACCCTGGAGTCCTGAAATCAGCTTAAATCGCTCTTCTCAGGACTTTCTATAGCACTGCTATGTCTTTTTATGTAGACTGGAGATGAAAACTGCAAATAGTAGTTGAGAGGAGTACATTATAAAGCTTACAACCTACTTTCACTTATACTCTACACATCATGCTATATAACCTAACTTTCTGTTAGCTTTCTTGTTGACGTATGCACACTGTCTGGATGTTGATAGTGAGGAGTTCACCAAGTCTCATACGTCGTTCTCACAAGAAGTATTTTCAAGTTTCAGACCTCCCATTGTGTATTCACTGTTAAGTATAATCATCTGTGACTCTTAAACTGAATAGGCACCACCAGCTATGGGCATGTTGAAGGTATTGCAGGCACAATCAAGCACAATAAACAGTAGAATTTGTATCTATTGCTGCCCTAATAGATAGACATTGACAGATGTCAGATGGGGCTTTCCCAATAAAAAATAAATGCTGTTTGGTATGCAAATAAAATTCGGTACTTACAATTAATCTGAGAAAACTCAGAAATGTTGGGTTACGGACTCCCATACTCCTTACACATTATAGATTGCAGGTAAACACCAAAAACACACTTCCTACCTGCTAAAGAGCATATAACCTAGGGTAGCCCACAACCATTGGTAAGGGTTTTTAAGTGTTCCAAGAATGCAGGGTCACCACAGAATTCTAGAGAGAGAGCTCTTACCTGGTATCTTTGCTACAGATATACAGCTGCCCTGAACATGGTTTAAGGTAGACCGCTAGGGTCTACAGAAAGTTGTTTAAAGCTGCCATCCTGGAACAGACTAAAGACGCAGCATGGTTTGAGTCTTCTTTTGCATCTAATTTCTTTTGTTTACCCATGCCTGTACAGTATGCTTTCTTCATATAACCGAGACACATTTTGTTTCAGTTTTTACCTTCTTGGCTTTTTTCTAAGTTAGGAACAAAATTTCAGCCCAATGATCACATTGTATAAAAACCACACAAAGTTAAATCACAGTGTGCAGTATGTGTTTTATGTCTGAAAACTGTTCTCCACCTCACTTCTCCATATATGTTGCTCACAATTGCTTATTGACATGACATAACCCACTAATTCATTCTGTGAATCTTCTTTTTCTATTACAGTTTGGCAGGGCAGGAACTAAAACCCTAGAAGGGATGATAGACCAATGCAGGGCACACTCACTCACACATGCTGTATGGTAGTGAAGTTTACAACATCAAGCAAACAGAGAAAAAGAAACCTGAGGCTCGTGATTAAAACCATACCATGAACTGCAAGGCAGGTGCATCAGGTTTGGTAAAATAGTTCAAACCTAACTGTGCACTAAACTCATCTATATTCAAGATGGCCACAAAGACAACAGAGTTTAAAAAGAAATGAGAGCAGAAAAAAAAAAGATGTAGGCATATCTTAATGAAACATTTGTTATAAAACCACAACAGTTTTGCTGGACCTGATTATTTGACTATTTAAAAGAGTTTTTTAGTGTATAGTCATTCAGGCCAAAATCATTAATAGTCAATGAAATACTGAAGAATTTTAAATTACTATATGTTGCAAACCATAGAAAATGAATTGAGGAATTTAAATGATTTACTCACATTTCATTTTGTTGGTTCCAAAACTTTGCCATCAGGAAAACAGATATTTTCTAATTTCTTTTTCTGTACACACTTTCTTGATATGAACCATTGCCCATTTCAGTTTCAAACAACATAACAAACACATGTAGATACAGTACATAATATGTACATCACTGTTTAGTGCATGTCCTAAACTGATCTTACCTGGAATCAAAACTGAGAATCAAGCTCACCTGGAGTCAAACCTGGGGTAACAATGTACACTACGTGCCATCAGGAGGTTGAGAAGCAACATGTCCATGACCTCTTAAAGTTATTTGACAGCATTCTTCTATGAAATTTAAAAGTGACTTTATCTTTTCTTATGGGAAAATATGCATTTTCAAGAATGTTTGGAGTTAAAATCAGAATAGGTTGACTTGAAGGTGAGAATGTTTCTGGTAGTTTCTGCATATTTTTAAATACATACAACACCAAAGTTTCATTGAAAACAACCCAAGATTTAGCTGGATAGTTGCATCCTGCATATCTCCTAAAAATAAACATGAATACTAAAGCATTGAATTGATTAAAAAAAATAATCACATAAATGTTTGTAATTAATCATGATTAATCGTATCTGACATTAAAACTTGTGATTAGAAAATGAATACATAAATCATGAAGAAAATAATGAGTCAAAAAAATCAAGGCAGAATCAACACAAACTTTTTAAAAAAAAAAAAATCGGGAGTGTGCTCCCCGTGATTTCTTGTATATGGAAATATAAGAAAAGGTCATCAGAACTACTTCCAGTTGCACAATATTTCTCAAATATCATATATCTTTGTTTCTCATCATAACTGATAATATCAATGCACAATTTTTTATCTCTATTTATAATCAAACGTTATATTAAAATGATATTTTTGCACTTCAAAAAAGGTGGTGGAAGTTTTTCATAATTACATATACATTACTTTGATTACGTGCAAAGTAAAAAGAGTTATAGTCACCTAAAAACAGAAAAAGTGTTAGTATTATATAATACTAGCTGTGTAAGCTTGTGCTCTAAAAAGCCCGTGCTCCTAGAAACCATGGATTCTGACGCTTCAGTCAATCAATCGCACCGGTTGTGCATTAGTGACTAAGCAAGGTTCTGTTTTCTCTGCGGTTACATTTTGCTGACGTGCTCACCTCCTTTGTCTGTCAGCGGCTAAGCGAGTTTCTCTCTCCTCAGATTTCCTTTTGCTGATGTGCTCATCTTGCTTGTGTATTAGCGGCTAAGCAAGTTTATCTTTTCTCGGCAGTTTCAATTTGGCGACAGAGTCACTTTCTTTGAGCTTCATGCTGTAGCCTCACACTTCTGGGCTGAACAGACTTCCACATGTAGACATTTATATACAAGATTTGTTGCAATAAATTTCTATAGGTAAAACTGCATTCAGCTACATTTATGATAATTATGATAATGTTGGCGGAAATAAAAAAAATCAAAATTAAAAGTATTACGAGGAACACAATGGGGACATAGCAGCTTATTGTTCCCATTACACCTTTATATTTATATGGCATGTTCAATATTTACACGTTACTGTTAAATTGATGATGTATAAATTAAAATAAAATTAATAAGTTACTGAAAGAATATGCATTATATTGAATGCAGTTTTTAATATAATGTACAAATTTATATTTCCATGATACAAAAAATGCAGGTGGTTTTTAAAATAAAATAATACTTCTGGTTAAGTTATTTTTTCTCAAATTTCATATCTACTTATTTTTCATCATGTCTAATATCCACACAAAATTTGAATTATATACCTTTATTTATTGCCATAGTTTACTTGAAAAAATCTGAAATGTGTTCAGGTAAAGCAACATTTCCGGTTGCCGGAAATAATATGTTCCTCAATTGTTCATCACCATTAATGACTTGATAATTATACTCTACACAAGTCCAGACACGCTCCTCAGGTGGTCAAGACACGTCCAAGTGAGACAGGACTACCTGGAGAAGCCAACATAAATGCAGCTCTGTGATCAACCATTTTGCAGACACGGCACTTAGAGAGCATTTTAGCAGTCAGGAGATGTGTCAGGGGTCCATCTGCCTGGGTGCTTGTTCGCTAGAGACTCTTGCGATGCCGAACGCCAGTGGGCATACAAGTTCCCTCTGACCATGGATCAGTGGAGTGAGGAAGAGAGAGGACCATCTCTATGAGTGTACAAGGGATGAAGCAGCTGGGAAAGGCTTTCAAAGTGCTCACTAAGTGCTGTGACTGAGAATGGCAATTTCCTAGCTGCTTTTTTTGCCACCCCTTGTCCCGACCATTTGGACAATTTAGCAAATCTAAGATATATAATGCTTTTTTGTTAGCAGAATCATGGTGTGCCTTGGGATTTTTTGGGTTACAAAAAGTGGCCAAAACAGAAAAAACTTTGGAAAGCACTGCTGTACCTACAAACAAAGACCTAAAAAAGATCTCCATAGCTGAAATCTCACTTAAAAAATGACATTGTGCATTACTTGGATGGTTATGTTGCATGCTTTGCATAAATTAGCGAAGATACTGTAAACTGGAATAATGGGTATAGATAATCATTACACTTCTATATTAGGTCACTCAGCAGTGTAAGCTACCTGACAGACCAGCAAGTTAAATACAGAGATACTACAGACTTATTTTGGTTTTATTGCCACTCAAATATAACTTATATAGTACTTATGTGATATGACTTTGATTTGATTTTCTTACAGAAACATGAAACAAAATAAAAAAGTGTAATTTTCTCTATTGCACCAGAATTACCATAAACTACCCACCTTCTTTCCTCTCACTCCAATGCACCTATGTCAGTACGTATAAATCAAGAAAATGATGTAGGATGTATATGCAATTCTTTAGGTACACAATTATTGTTTTGTAATGTTAAAAAAAAAGTAGTTACATGAAAAAGTCACCCTGACCAAAGCAGTTGTGTTGGTGTGAATTTACAGAAGATTTAGAACCTTGTAAAAGTGTGACTTGCACTTGGTGAGATGGCGCATGCAAGCACCTCACTTCTCATTCAACCCATGCAGACAAAGTCAGCTTTAAGGTACATGCATGTTGTACATTCACACAACGACCTTCCATACTTTTGCCTGAAACAGGTTCTAGCCCATCCTGCTTAAATTGTGCCACAGCTGCACTCCTGGCCATTTGACTTTACTTTATTCTTTGTTACTTAGTACTGCCTAGTCTTATTTTTATATTTTTCATTTATCTTTCTTCATCTTGTAAAGCACTTTGAGCTACATCATTTGTATGAAAACGGGCTATATAAATAAATGTTGTTGCCCTCTCAAGCAGACATTTCCTTCAACTGACTACCTGTCTCTGATATCTTGGAGAAAGTTTCTCACACTCCTCCATGCAGAATTTTTTTTTTATATGTGTGATGTTTGAGGATGGGTTATGTGCGAGGCCCATTTCCCACAAAAAAATCTCAATGAAATCCACACCCAGGCTTTGACTTGGCTATTCCAGAACACGCTATTGCTTTCTTTTCTGCCATTCCTTGGTGGATGTACTGCTGTGTTTAAGGTCATTGTCATGTTTTCAAATTCCACTTTCAGTTGAGCTTCAGTCTTATGGCAGGTGGTCTCACATCATTCTCAAGCATCCTATGGTACAATGAAGAATTCATAGTAGATTTTCTATTAGGGAGATGCCCAGGACCTGTTGCTGCAAAGTTACCACAAATCACAACATTTCTACCACTATGCCTTATGGCTAGTATCAGGTTCTTCTGATCAGTTGCTGCTGCTGATCTTTGGCAGACATGCCTTCTGGTACTGTTTTGCCACACCTGTCCATAGCACATTGTTCCAAAAGTCTGGGTCTTTGCCTAGGTATTCAAGGGCAAACTGATCTGGTGCACCCAATTTTAATTTTAGATATTGAAGGCAGTGATAAATGTTGGGGTAAACTTACTTTTTCCACATGCAAAATTTGAATTTTTGTTTATTTAGATACAATATAATACAAAATGTAAATATGGCATGATATTTGTTATGTAACCTTTATTTATGTCACGTTATTAAAATGAGGGTAAATCTTAATAAACTGACACATGTTAATAAAGGAAAAACAATTCATAGGGTGTACTTAATTTTTCACATGCAGTGACGTGCAAAAGTTTTCCATCCCCTTGAAATTCATTATGATTTTCTGCATGACAAAAGATTTGTACACATATTTATCCATTCAGTACTTTCAATGTGGACTCTTATGTTGTAATAATACATTTCCAAAATCAAAATAAACCATTTTCTGTAGATATTTAACTGAAGAGGAAAACCCCAAAAGTTAGTGTTTACATAAGTATTTAAACCTCTGTGCTTTGGAAGCTTCAGGGTTATACAAATGACAAATTAATCACAAATGCTACAAAGGTAGCAGTCATTTGATGAAAACTAAACATAATTAGGTACTACTTGTGAGTCCTTTATCTCTCTCTGTATATCACAAGCACCCATTATAAGGGCCATAGCATTCTGCTGATGTGAGAAACAAAGTCATTGAAATGCAGACAGGCAGGGAATGGCTACAAAAAATATTGAAGAGTTTGAATATCCATTTAAGCACTGTTGGATCCAACAACAGAAAGTAGGTTCATCACAGCACCCAGACCCTTACTAGAACAGAAGTCTGACCCTCAAAACTAAAAATCACAGCAAGACGTCGACTGGTGAGAGAGGCTACTCAAAAGTATGCAATGCTCTTTGGCTGAAACTGGAGAGAGGGTGCATGGATCCACGATTTCAAGAGCGCTCCATAAAACTGGCCTATATGGAAGGGTAGCAAGAAAGAAATATCCTTTAAGAAGGGCCACATACAAGTATGTATGACATTTGCTACAAAGCATGAGAAAGACCCAGTTAAGATGTGAGAGAAGGTTTTATGGTCAGATAAGACCAAAATAGAAATTGGCCAGACTTCAAAAAGGTATGTGTGGCATAAAACTAACAGTGCCAATGCCTCAAGAAGCACCATAAATGCGGTGAAATATGGCAGTGACAGCATCATGCTATGGGGATGCTTTTCAGGTGCTGGGGCTGGGAATCTTGTCACAGTTGAAGGGGCAGTAGATAGACACAAATACCACACAATATTGCAGGAGAACTTGTTCTAGTCTGCTATGAACCTACGGCTCAGGAGAAGAGTTATTTTTCAACATGACAATGACCCTAAGAATAAGGACAAAGCGACACTGGAATGGCTCAGAAGCAGAGAGGTGAATGTTTTGGAATGGCCAGGTCAAAGCCCTGATCTTATCCCTATTGAGAATCTGTGGAACTATTTGAAAACTGCTGTTCAGTGGCACTGTCCCACCAATCTAGAGGATCTCTATAAATTCTGTGAAGTAAAATGGGGAAGAATCACTCATGAACAAAGAAGAATGGGGAAGAATCACTCCTGAACAATGTGCAAAACTGGTACATATCTTCCTCAAAACAATTAAGGCTGTTATTGCAGCAAAATGGTTCTTGATAAAAAGTATTAATGTGTAGGGTTTGAATACTTATGCAAATACTAAGTGAAAAAGAAAAACTCCAAAGTTAAATATCAAAAGAAAAGAATATTGTTACAGTGTGAGAGATCACATTAAGAATACTGACATCACAAATCTTTTGTCTTGCAGAAAATTATGATGACTTTTAAGGGGATTGAATAATTTTACGTGCCACTGTAACTATACAGACACAATACAATATACTGTATATACAAGAAGCACTCATGCCGTTTTCAGTATGAATGGTTGTTGAGTAACCTCATGTCCTAAGGATATAAACCATCTCTGAAATTAGTGCTGCAACTGATTACGGTTCTGTGATGTTGCCAAAGTGAACCTAAAGTATTTTTGTAGAACACCTGGAAAATATGCTGATTCTAGATTAACATCTAGGAAATTAATACATCTACTCATCTATTTTCTAACCCACTTACTCAATTCACATTATACACTGCTCCCCAGTCCAGGGATTGCTCCTGGCTTTTGTTTGATGTGACTCTGCTCAAGAAAAGGGGGTTACAATGGATGGACTTCTCAAGTTTAGGAATGTGGAGGCTGGAGCCTATGTTGGCAGCACTGATGGGGAGGGGATCAGCCTGCTCACCTCACTCATGTGTAGACTCACACAAAAGTTTAACTCTAACAGGTGCCCCACCTAGGAAATAGTACATGAAAATGTTCTGCTCTGTGATCTGCATAACCTTTACTATTATATTATAATGTTTTGCTCTTCAAAATATATTTGTCTAAAAAATGTGGTGACTAATATAAAAATCGATCATTTTACAAACTAAAATATAATCAACAGTTTTTGTTTTTCGTTTATTTTTCTTTATGATCACGATACAACCATAAAAAATATTAAATGGGTGCTACATTACCACAAACCACACGCAGATCTTTTTAAGTTCTGGGGTACATTTACACCGATACCTCAGGCAGGCGAGTGACAGAAACCTTTCAGTCAAGAGAATATCATCGTGCAATCAATTCATCAAGTAGGTGGTGTCTCCTTTCTACGGAAGCGTATTAGGGCCACGGTGAAAAAAAAAATACGGACACAGTGAAGAAAAAAAAATCTAAATGTCGAGATTAAAGTCGACATGTTGACTTTATTCTCGAAATTTATGAAACAGCACGCATGCAATAAAGAAAGCCCGCTCAGAAGAACATTAATTGAATTCTGCGTTCGTGTCTCCGATCACCACATCACGAACCCAACATTTACACAATATTTAAGTTAAGCCTGTGCGATACCCATTCATATATCCAGTTTTTTTGGAGCCTCGTCACACCTGCCATAAAGTTCACTACACTGAACATACAACTGGGGACCCCTTAATGCAAGGGAGCCGCTCTATAGCCACGCCACCGTGCCCCCCGCCACCCATGTTTAATACGTGCTTTAATGCATTTCATCGTGAAGAAGATATCAAGTATTTATCTTAGTATTCTGAATGTTCTTAGAGCAGGAATATCATGAAGTCAATGTGCGGCGATCGCTGCTGGAGCCTCTCAGTGCAAGAGGAAGTCAGTTTAAGAAGCGCATAGAGATTAACTGGGTCGGGGAACACTTAATATAAAGCATTTAATGTGCTACATTAATTAATGACGGGGTTTGAGAAAATCTAGTAAATTAAACATTCATTTTAAGATGAAGTTTAGTTTGCGACATTCTACTAACAAAATAAACTATTAGAATAAAGTGTAAATGTCGATTTTAATAAATGTCGAGAATAAAGTGAAAAGGTCGAGAATAAAGTCAACATGTCGACTTTAATCTCGACATTTAGATTTTTTTTTTCCATCGTGGCCCTAATACGCTTCCGTACCTTTCGCAGTGCCCAATAAGACCGTGTAATTATTCGGGACTGATATAATTGCTAGTTGAGTGTCTTACACAAGTAAGCGTCGATGTTTTTCGTAGTCCTTACTATAACAAAAGCCCGTGAAGTTTTGTTATTTTGCTGGGCACGTTGAAATTCGTTTCTGTTTAACTGGGCTGGTCCCGTTATTTAGATTAAACAAAATGCAACTACTGATCTGCGGAATCATTCTGATATGGTTTAGTCAGAATTCCTATTCAGGTAAAATCTTTTTGTTATATTTTAAGCGCTTTCGAAGCATGGTTTTAATCATTTTATTGCACGGTGCTGCATTTATTGGGTAATTTGTTTTTTGAGCTCGGTTGAACTGAGCCGATTACTTGGGGTTCCAACAAAGACTGAAGAACGCGTCTATGTGGACGGGGATCCTCGGCGTTAATCTACTTTAAGACGGTCAAAGTAAAGTGTGGGCACATGATAGGCCTCCTACTCACACTGGTACTTGATTAAAGCCGCCCGTGTGAATCAAGGTTTTTTTTTTTTTTTTTTTTGGTAGGATGGTTTCAAGAAAGTGTTGGGAATGTTAACGATGTTGGTTTTTAAATGATGAAACGCTTTTAAGGTAAAGCCAGAAACCAGTACTTCGAAGACTTTCCCAATTCATGGCGTTAAATCATATTTTAGTAATTATTTAAGTAGTTTAACTTACCTTTTCTTCTTAACCCCCACTTTTAGCAAATAACCCGGTAGTGCTGGTACAACCGCAGTTAGCTTCGCCGATCCTGCTGCCCTACAATCCAACGCAGACCACTGTGTCGCTGGAGAAGCCCTTCTGCGTCTTCGACACGCTGAATCCTTCAAGTAGCGCCAACGTGGACGTGTACGTCGTGTTGAGTTTGGCGGGTAAGTACAGATTTCACTTAGCACTGAGTCACTATAAAGGTTAGGTGAACTGGTGTTGTTAAACTGGTTCTTGTGTGTTCACCTTACAATGCACTGATTCCCCCCTATACTGGGATTGTTCCAGCCGTGCGCACGAGTAGCCCAATGCTTGCTGGTATAGGCTCCAGTTTGCCATTTCTGAATCGGCGGGTTTGGAAGATGAATGTATGAATATAAAGATATTCGTGAGGAAAACCAGTAAAGATCTTATATATTTTAAGGAGTAGTATATTTCCAGCAGCCAAACAAGAGTATGATCCAAAGTGAGTCAATCGATAACCAGCTAACATGATCACATGTGACACTGTGTGTCCATAACAATATCTACTGTATTTCAATAAAATATCTGGAGTGAGGTGAGCAGGGCCGTCTTAAGGCATGGGCACGCTGGGCAGTTGTGGACAGTATGTATGTTGTGACTTGCTGAGTGGTTGTGTAGGTAGGGGTCCCAGTGCACTGCTTTGCCCTGGGGCCTATAATACTATTAAGACAGCCCTGTGGGTGAGTGACGGTCTGAGAAATACTTATTAGCCCAGAGCAATGAAACATATTGGTGGTCTTAAGAAAAAAGAAAAGCAATATGTTGAGAAATGTGTGTTATTTCAGAATGACAGCAATATGACACTATTGAATTAATGTGATCCATGAACAGATTTCTATATAAGGGACTGGTTGCAGCCAGAAATGGTGGTCATCTGGGTACTGAATTTGAGAACCACAAATTAGCTGGTCATATGCTAGCTTTGCATCGTGTGTGTGTGTGTGTGTTTTTCCTTGACTTTAATCTTTTGGCTGCTAGTTTAATTACTTGGAGGATGCTCCATTAGCAGTAGTAGATAAATTTAAAATAAAGTGGCCGAAATGAGAACTCTCATTCCTACAGGTAGAGGTGAAAGGTGGGGTGAGGATTGTGGATGAGGTAATAACAGTTGTACCGGGAGCTGGGCTTGCAGGGGTCCTTTTTAATCTCTGCACAAATCCATTGTATTATATTGCCATCAATAACTTTTGGTGATCTGACAACAGACTTGGAATGTCAAATAACAACAACAACAACAACATTTATTTATATAGCACATATTCATACAAACAGTAGCTCAAAGTGCTTTACATAATAAAGAATAGAAAAATAAAAAACACAATATGAAAACAAAATAAATCAGCATTAATTAACATTGAATAAGAGTAAGGTCCAATGGCCAGGGGGGACAGAAAAAACAAAATAAAAACTCCAGACGGCTGGAGAAAAAAAAATAAAATCTGTAGGGATTCCAGACCATGAGACCGCCCAGTCCCCTCTGGGGGAAAAAATGAAGCCACTTTTAAAGATGAGGCAACTCTATTTGAAGTGCTTGATATCCTACATGGAATGAAGCTTCAGAGTATTTACCCATATGTGTGAATTGCATTGTTTGTATTTTGTGTGTTACTGTTTTCCATGTTTGAGTGTTTTAGTAAATTTTAATTTAAGGACTACTCAATCCCAAAAAAAAGTTAACCCGTGTAGTTTGTAATGGCAGCCGAAAAAATGTAGTCCTGTTTTCATGGCGAAAGTACGTACCAAAGATTACGGAAAAGGACTAAATAGTGACCAGCGTTACACAATGGCAAACAATGTGGGGGGGTTTCTAGCATAACTCGTGTAGCATAATCCACATGTCAGTTATCCATTTGCATGCTCAGAATTCTTGACTAATGATTGAATGGAGAGAAGCAGATCTTCAAAATGTATCACTACTATTAACTTACTAGAAATGGTATATGCCTTAAAGTAAACATTTGTAGTCTGTTTTTGCAATATTTAAAATAAAAGAAATGCATAATAAAGACCAAGTTGAGAGCTCCATCCTGATTCTGTTTGTGCTGCTTTGATAAAGATGTGTGTTTTCTCCATACAGCCAATTAAACTGATAAAACCAAGAGGGGCAACAAGAATTTAGTAGTCCGGAGTGCTATAAGCAATAGTAAAAGCCAACATCAGTAGTAAAAGCTGACATATTAATGAACTAGGATACGATACAAAAGTCTTATTGTTGCTTTATTCCATTACAAAAACTGAAACAAACTGCATTAATAAGTGTATGTAGAGATTTGCAGATTGGGAAAGTCTTCAAAGGGGCTTCTTTTAAAGGCAAGAGCCTTCAGAAGGGATGAATGTGGGTCAGTAGTTTCAAAAGCACATCGATTATCAGTTTATTGCTCAGAAATGCCGTAATTGTGTAAATTTGATTGCCCTACTTTCTGTCTCGGAGTTCATTCCAGAAAAAAGGGTTTGCTAATTATCTATCTCTTGGCCACATGAATTGCATAATACTGGCTTAATCTGAGCCAGAAACACAGATTTGGGTAGAATCAAGCTGTTCTTGCTATGTTACCTAATTTAGGGTATGATCCCTAAAAGAAATGTACACTCTCAGTAAGGCAGAAGAAGTTTAATGTTTTTAAAGCGTGGTATGTTTTTTGTGTTTGAATAGCATGATGAATGTGTTTTGTTGGGGCAGGCAGAATAATAGGTTGATATAACACATGGACACCAGAACCCATACGTAATACTGTAGTGGTTTTCTCTAGTTGACTTACAAAGCATTTTGTTGCAGCAGTAAGTAGTTGCAGACGGTTGCCAGTGATCCATAGGTTATCCGCTAGTATTCTTAATGTCACCCATCATCTGGCAAATTATTACTGTTGGATTCAGAGCTGGGCAGATGGCTTCATGTAAGTATACATTTTTCAGAGGGAGTAGTAATTAGACAAAAGTAAACGTAGAAGTATACCATATGGATTACCAGGAGTTGTAAGAGGACTTTTGGAAAACCGGACCGGGTTGACAATGTCTAATATGCAATTAGCTTGCGAGGCACATTTAAAATATACATTATGGGAAATTAACATTTACAACTTGTGAGACCTCTTCAGGAATATTTTTGGTAGTTTGTCTCCATAGAAATCCCTACATACAAGTCTATACAACAAGGTCAGAAATTAACTGTTTGAGTGATGCTAAGATTGCGGGTATGAGTTAGATGGAAAGACTGACACATCTACTTTTAAAGTTTAAAAAAGTAAAAATAAGAAACGTGGTTTAAATGTTAATTATGAAAGGGACTGGGGTAGATGCCATCTTCTCCTACTACATTCTTTAAATCATTACACGGAAATTGGATAAATGTCCGTTTCCAACAACGGATGCTCTGTATAGATTTTACCAAGCAGTTTTTTAGTTTAGTTTTTAGTCACTGACACAATGTCTTACTTGTGTTTCTAATTGAATAGTAATTTTCTCAAGTTAAATAAAGAGAAAACAGAAATTTTAGTAATTGGCAATAATGGATACAATGAGATTTTTAGAAATAAACTTGATGCATTAGGATTTAAGTCAAGACAGAGGTAACTGACTGTAACCTGAATTTTAAATCTCATATTAATCAGACCACTAGGACAGCATTTTTTCACTTAAACATAGCAAAAGTTAGACCTCTTATCATTGAAAGATGCTGAGAAATTAGTTCACGCTTTTGTTTTCAGTCGTCTAGATTACTGTAACGCACTCCTCTCAGGACTGTCCAAAAAAGACAAATCATTTGCAACTAGTGCATAATGCAGCTGCTAGTTTCCTAACTAGGAAAAGAAAATCCAAGCACATCTCTCCAGTTTTGATGTCTCTACACTGATTACCTGTGCCATTCAGAATTGACTTTAAAATACTGCTTATGGTTTACAAAGCCTTAAATCTCTCTCCATCTTATATATCGGAATATCTGACACCCTATATTCCAAATCGTAACCTTAGATCCTCAAATGACTGTCTGCTTAGAATTCCAAGAGCAAAACTTAAGTGGTGAGGCAGCCTTCTGCTGTTATGCACCTGAAATCAGGAATAGCCTGCCAATAGGAATTCACCAGGCTAATACAGTGGAGCACTTTTTTAAAAAAAAAAAAAAAAAATACACTGCTGAAAACACATTACTTTAACATGGCTTTCTCATAACTTCACCTTAATTTAATCCTGATACTCTATGTTCAATTCATTATAACTATTAGTGGTGGCTCTAAAATCCATACTAACTCCTACTCTCTTCTGTTTCTTTTCCCGGTTTTCTGTGGTGGCGATCTGCACCACCACCTAATCAAAGCACCATGATGTTCCTACATTGATGGATTAAAAGCCAGAAGTCTACATGATCATCATCAAGTCCTTCCATGAGAATCCTAAATACATAGAGGACTGTTTCATTTATGTTAGGTAGAATGTCCAGAGGGGGTTGGGCAGTCTCATGGTCTGGAACCCCTGCAGATTTTTTTTTTTTTTCTCTCCAGCCATCTGGAGGTGGTGTGTGTGTGTGGGGGGGGGGTGTTTTTTTTTT
>JANRMT010062795.1:19213389-19225710 GCA_026402145.1 Polypterus bichir lapradei | reverse complement strand
ATTCTATGTTAATTAGTGTTGTCTTATTTTAATTGTTACTTTGTCTTTTATTTATCTTCATCATGTAAAGCACTTTGAGCTACATTATTTGTATGAAAATGTGCTATATAAATAAATGTTGTTGGTAGGGCGGGTTAAATGATCAGATTTCACTACCAGATTATAATTAGAATTTTATGATCTTATTTGAAGACAAACTGTCATTTGAATATGTAAGAAAAGTATTGACCTTTTTATATTATGGTAATTTCAGTATTGCATAACTCTGGTCACACAATGTGACTTTATGGTATGTCTTCAGAGCTGGTTGGTTAGCTTATAGTATAACTGAAAGGCACATTCTAGGGAATCATGCCCTTCCACAAGGCACTTTTGAACTTTTTTTGTTTAATTCCCTTTCACATGTTAATAGTAATGTTCAGCTCCTGTCAATTGCCAGGAGTGACTGCCATTACAGCTGCTGCTGCTTCAATGCCAGACTGTGCATGCAACCAAAAAAATTAGCATTGCCTCATTTATTGTGCTGTTTGCGATAAATGTGTCGCTCATTGACTTGTATAAATACTGTTGGGTGACCAGAAAGTGTTTTCTTCTGAAGAGGTTGCATCCTTCCCTTCATCTATTCTGAAAAGAGTCAATAACTAGAAAGGTAGTGGCTTAGATTAGATACAGGTTTCATTTATGATCTTAAAGGAATGAGGAAATAGAGTGCCAGGGCTTGAATTTCAGCATGGGATTAGTGGTTTCAAGCACATATAAAGATCTTGTATGGTTTAACTTAAAGTGTAAAATACTGCTGGTGTTTCAAAGAAAAACTGTTTTATTGCCACTTTTATGTAACTGGTTCAGAAATAAAAATAAATATGAAATTGCTTTGACAAAATGATGTTAGCAGTGTTTCATTAGTTTCAAGTTAGTGTTGCACATTTTGAATGTGGTAGTTGGAAATACAGTGGCCAGTTAAAAAGTATTTCCTTGGAAGTTTATTTCATTAGACCGCATTGAATCACAGTGGATATAATTTTGGCATTTTGACACTAATCAACAAATGATGACTCTTTAATGTGAAAACAGGCCTCTGCAAAGTGGTGTAAATTAGAAATGTCGAACACGAAATAATTCATCGCATACCTATGCACATGATTCAAGCATTTTTAGAAGCCATGGCATCAATTTGAGTCTCCCAAGTCTAGTCCCAATTAGATTCAGATCTGGACATAGCCACCCTAGGACATCAGTAGTGTTTTGTACCATTCCTTTGTAGCTTTTATTTTTATGCTTGGAGTGGTCTTACAGGAAAACAATCTCCCAAGATACATTTATCTTACAGCCTGCATCAGATTTTTCTCCCAGGGTTTACTTGTATTTTTGTGTTCATGTAACTCTCCAAGCTCCCAAACCTTTCTGGGCTTGCAGCAGAGAAGCATCTCCACAGCATGATGCCATTAGTATGATTTGTGGTGTTTGACATGCTGTTTTAGTGTGATTGCTAGAAAGCTCAATTTTGGTTTCCCCCTTTTTTTTTTTTTTTTTTTTAAATAAAATTTAAAAGTTTTCCAGTCTTCCATAAAGCTGTGACTAGTGGAGGACCCAGGCAACAGTTGTATACATAGTTCTCTTGGTGGCCTCCTTCGATAGTTATCTTGTTGCTCAATCACTCGGGTTTTGTGGATGGCCTGCTTTATCAATTTATAGCTGTGTCATACTCCATTTCTAAATGACCTCTACTGTACTCTTAGAGCTATTCAGGGACTTGGATATTTTCATAATGCTTTTTAGTCAATTTTGTTCATGGATAGAAATGCTTTTATGCTGAAGTCAATTGAAACTCTGCCCCTTTACTACAGACCCGTTGTAGCAATTGATTTCATTATGTGACTTCTAAAACCAGTTGGCTACACCAGCAAAAATTTGGTATGTCATATTTAAAGTGAGTGGATATTTGCGATCAATTTGTTGAATAGTGGGTCTGTTGCTCAGCAGCATGGAGTCTGTTTTAAATTAAATACCCAGCTCGATCTCTGTGGGTGTGTATGCTAGCACGGCTGTGGGAGGTTGGTGTGGAGATTGAGGCGGAATGCACCTGTGTGTGAGGGTGTGGTCTATCTTGATTGATGCATTGGCTTTCTGCTGTTTGTAATTGAAGAGCTGCGCCCACTGAGGCAAATAAGGGATGAGCCGGCACAGGGGGGGAAAAAAAAAAACAAAGATTCAAGTAATTGAATGAAAGAAAAGAACAGAATAGAGAGCAGAGGTTAAAGTAGAGAATGGAGGGAAGGTAGATGAGAGAAAGGCAGCCGGTAGGATGACCCTAAGGGAGTGTGTGGTCGACACTCTGGGGCTGAAGAAGGTCACTCCAGCTGAGCGATTAGGGAGCTGGAGCGATGCTGTGCTTGATGGAGGGACTTGCTGTTTATGTCCGGGAGAAAGGCAGCATGAGTGCCAGGTGAAGGAAGGCTCTGTATGATGATCTGTGGTGGAAGCCATGGAGTGCAGGGAAGTGAGCCTGGTAGTAGGAGTCAAATGGCTCCAGGGGTCCAAGCCAAAGAGCAAGGTGGTTTGGCGTGGTGTCCTGCTGGAAGCCATGCACTGCCAGGACCTTAACCTGACGGAGAAGGTTGGTTGAACTTTTGATTAGGTGTCTCCTCATCTGCAAGGTCCCCATTTGGAGGTAAGCCGAGTAGACCTCCCTTTTGGATTAATTTTTTTTTAATTTGGTTATTTGTTGATCTTTTGCACTGCACTATTTATTTGGACAGTGTTTTGTTTTTTGACCGTTGGATTTTAAAAGCACTTGCCACTTTTGAACCCACCCCTTGCTACATGTGTGTCCTTATCTGCCCAGCTCATCTCAGTTACAGTATCAACCGTGGCGGGTTCAAGAGTTTCCCAAAATAGCAGTAGGATCATGGAACCAACCTGCACCATCACACAATTTTTATATTTGTAAGTTAGAGCAATTTGCAGAGTTCTGTTTTCGCTTTGACGTTTAAGAGGCAAATTCACTGTGATTCAATGTTCTATAACAATGAAATGTCCAAGGGGGTGAATACTTTCTATAAGGGCACTGTAATAAAGAGATTAATGATATTGAATACACTACTATACATAGCTCCAGTAAAGCCGCAAAGGCTTTGTATTTATCACTTGGACTTGGCAGCAGTTTTTCATTCTCTAATTAGCTTATGTGTACCCATGGCAGGTCTACAATTACGATGAAAAAGATGCTCCAAAATAAAATTGTAGTGTTTAAATACTTAAACGTTTGCCAGGCATCTGTGTGGCTCATTTCATAGTTCTTTGAAGCACCATGCAAATCTCTTTCTAAAATGAAATGTAATGCATTAATGGACGCAGAGATTTGCTGTTAGCAATCCTGCTAAAACAGCATACTTCATTGCAGAAAACCAATTACAATTGCTATAACAGAAATGAAAGAACCTATGGCCCATTAGGAGTAACTGTTACTGCTTATGCCTGTGTACATATCCAGAATTAGCAAAGGTCTGATTGCGTATATCTGTCCATCTATCTATTTTCTTAACCCATTTTATCCTGAACAGAGCTGTGAGAAAGTTAGTTTATCCCAACAAGCATAGGACACCAGGCAGGAACAATCCTTGGACAGTGCACCAGTTCATCACAGGAAAAATACACAATCCCACGCACACACACACACTCACTCCCCATGTGCACACACTAGTGCCTGAAAGCAAGCCATTATTTCAGAATTCCTGTTAATCTTTAATTGGTGAGTTTGATTTCATATAGTAAAGGTGAATTGTGTTTATGCAACACAAGGAAAAACTGATAAATGAACACATTCAGATTTCATTATCTGTAATTTCAATTAACTTGAGTTTTTCATTAATGTTACTTTTCAGTAAGTGTAATTTTTATTTTTCTTTGCATACTGATGCAAACTTAAATGTTATAGGAGATGATCTGTTTGACAAATCAGATTTGAAAAGTGTGTTCCAAAAGTGGCTTTAAAGAGCTCTTTGAAATGAAATCTTAACCTTGGTGTTTACTGATTCTTGTGGCACTGTAATGTTTGAATTTCAGGTTTTTAGTATTAGTTTTAAGCAGTATTTTTTTCAGTTGCTGAACAGGAAATGCCAGTAAATGTGTACATGGTAAAGTAAACATAGTAGTCCATGGTCACATCATACTCTTTATAAACCCCACAATGAAATGCTGAGACAAAGTTTTGTAGTTCTTTTAATTGCAGGATTGGTTTGTTCACTGCGGTGGGCTGGTGCCCTGCCTGGGGTTTGTTTCCTGCCTTGCACCCTGTGTTGGCGGGGATTGGTTCCAGCAGACCCCCATGACCCTGTAGTTAGGATATAGCGGGTTGGATAGTGGATGGATGGTTTGTTCACAGTGGGCTTTCCAATTCCTCATGTGTATTGTTGACTCATTTCTTTATTTTCGTAGTTAGTGGGCGTGCAGGAAATGGGTTAAAGTTTTACAACATTTTCTTTTGTGTGTTTTTTTTTTTTTTTTTTTGCTTAGCACTTGTTAATTGTTTTTAAATTAACAAAAGAAAGCACTTGAAATCTGTTCATTAAAACATATGGCACTTTTTAACTTTCATGTTTCAGTTGTTGGGTTATCGCCAAAACTACTTAATCCACAGTTAAAATTCCTTGGTCTAAAATTTCAAATTTAGTCCTTTTTAATGCTTTAGCAGCTGCTTTTTGCTGTTGTGTGCTAAAACAGTATTTCTTCACCACTGTCCTAAAAGTGGGTCACGGGGCTGTTGCTGGTGGTTTGCAAGTTGCCTTTGTTTATATTGGTAGTGGGTTGTACTCTGGCAATTGTGCTTGGTTTTCCCACCCCCTCAATATTTATGTTCAATTTGCCAAATGAGACCCTCCTCCTAATGAAGACACTTATATTGGAAAAACCCAAAACAGTTCACAGACAGTGGCTGGTTTCTTTTTCATTAACATGCTTTGTCAGCATTAAATTCTTTTTTTAAAAGAGTTTTCATTGTTGACTGATGCAGCTAAAAAGCATTGTTATTACATCGTTTCACACCATCCCAGCAATAACTGAAGAGTATTCTCATTCATCTTATTTGGCTGCCATTTTAACACACATTGCTTAAAATTGGTGTGTTGTAACTTAGATGATTCAGACCACCCTATCCTCTAACTATATAAAGGAGAGGAAGTGCTTTAAGACTCTGATTCAATTAATTTTAAAAGTTGTTCTTTGCCTGCTTTAATATGCAGCACTGGAGTGTTTTATTCTCTCTCTCTCTCTCTCTCTCTCTCTCTCTCTCTCTCTCTCAGAATTTTATTCTGTATAATGTCCATCTAGCCATCCTCTTCCGCTTATCCGAGGTCAGGTCGTGGGGGCAGCTGCTTGAGCAGAGATGCCCAGACTTCCCTCTCCTAGCTCTTTTGGGAGAATCCCGAGGCGTTCCCAGGCCAGCCGGGAGACATAGTCCCTCCAGCGTGTCCTGGGTCTTTCCCGGGGCCTCCTTCCGGTTGGATGTGCCCAGAACACCTCGCCAGGGAGGCGTCCAGATCACATGCCCGAGCCACCTCATCTGACTCCTCTCGATGCGGAAGAGCAGCAGCTCTACTCTGAGCCCCTCCCAGATGACTGAGCTTCTCACGCTATCTTTAAGGGAAAGCCCAGACACACTGTGGAGAAAACTCATTTCAGCCTCTTGTATTCGCAATCTTGTTCTTTCGGTCACTACCCAAAGCTCATGACCATAGGTGAGGGTAGGAACGTAGATTGACAGGTAAATTGAGAGCTTTGCCTTACGGCTCAGCTCCTTTTTCACCACAACAGACTGATGCAGAGCCCGCATCACTGCGGACGCCGCACCGATCCGCCTGTCGATCTCGTGCTCCATTCTTCCCTCACTCATGAACAAGACCCCAAGATGACATTCTGTATAATGTTACTTTTGTATTTTCCTGTTAAATGCTTCTGCAGTGGGCTGGCGCCCTGCCCAGAGCTTGTTTCCTGCCTTGTGCCCTGTGTTGGCTGGGATTGGCTCCAGCAGACCCCAGTGACCCTGTACTTAGGATGTAGCAGGTTGGATAATGGATGGATGGATGTTAAATGCTTGCACATTTTCTTTACACATTTTCTTTTAATTCCTTTAGGTAAAGCTGTCTAGTGTGCATTTAAAAATGTCCACATGGACATTGTTTTGTATCACTTTTTTTAACACCTATAAAGACAATTTCTGTACCATTCAGATTGTGCCTGTCATCTAAAAATCATAGTTTTATTTTCTCATGTTACTGTGATATTTGAAGATTTCCACTATAATCAAAGATGCAATGATCAATCAGTTATTTAATTTTAAAAATGCTGCCTTTTTTGTGTGCTGAGGTGAGATTTAGCTTGTGAGCAGCGAGATCTGGAGTGGATGGGACCCACCTAGGTGGTGTTAGGGGAATACTGGGAAAAATGAGTATCTAATGTCAAAGCTGTGGAGTTGTCTAAACTTAAATGGGTGCTACACAACTACACAAGAACAAGTAGGTTGAAAGTATGTAATAGGTGTTTGGATTACATCAAAAACCTCTAGAAACAGTTTCTGAGACAATGATTGATATACTCGCTGAGCAAATTTATTAGAAACACTAATCTAATACCAGTAGGGCCACCTTTTTGATCTCAAAACAACCTCAGTTCTTTGTGACATGGATTCAAGAAGGTGTTGGAAACATTCTTTTGAGATTCTGATCCATGTTGACATGATTATATCATGCACGTACTGCATTTTTTTTTTTTTAGCTGCACATTCATGCTGTAACTTCCCGTTCCACAACATCCCAGAGGTGTTCTATTGGATTCAGATCGGGTGACAGGGAAGGCCAGTGAAGAACATTGAATTCATCATGGTAGTGAAACTACTATGAGAACTTAAAGTATGTCTGCATATTTGGAGGTTGGGGTATTTTAAAAACTTTATTGGGACACCTAATTTTCAGGTATTTTAGCAGTTTAGGTAAAACAACAACACCATTTATTTATATAGCACATTTTCATACAAAAAGTAGCTCAAAGTGCTTTACATAATGAAGAATAGAAAAATAAAAGACACAGTAAGAAAATAAAATAAGTCAACATTAATTAACATAGAATAAGAGCAAGGTCCAATGGCCAGGGTGGACAGAAAAAACAAAAAAAAAAAATCCAGACGGCTGGAGAAAAAAATAATAATAATAAAAGTAAGAAAAACGAGAATATTAAAGTAAAAATATTAATCAACACATCAGTTTTAGTTTGCAGACTCTAGCGGTTTTTTTTTTGTTGTTTTTTTTTTTCTTTTTTCAAGCTACCCAATAAAATTTACAGATTGCTCAGTAAAGATCTTCCAAGCTCAATAATCATAAAAAGTTGCTGTTGTTTTTTTCATTGCCAAACACCCTTTTCAAGTCACAAGTGATTTGACAATAACATTTTGCCCAAGTATAAAGTGCAGAGAATTTCCATCAGTGCATCAAAGAACAATTTTATTTTTGAAAAGGTCTTCTTTCTACTGTGAAAAGTCATGGGTGATAAAATGCAAATACCTGAGAAGTGTACACAGTAAAGCTTTGTTTCAAAATGCCTTGTATGTTTCAACATTTAAATTTTATAAAGCAAGAGCAAAGAAGGCCAGCATCTTGTCACGGCTGACACAGTACCACATGTGCACATGTAACTTGGTTTCAGTGTCTGTTGTTGGATCAGTTTCTTTGCACATATGTTGAGCTCATTCAGAATGCATCTAATATGCCATTACTTATAAACCAACTGAAATTCTGTAAGGAATCATCTGTATCTGCTCTATCCTGTTTTGTGCTCTAAAGATCATTGAAAAAGGAAATTCTTACTTTGGCATTGTTCCAAAAAAAAAAAAACCACTGCTGCTACTTGAACTGTGTTAATAATGGAAATATAGATGAAATATTTTTCCATGCATATAGTGGATTACTATAAGCATATTTACATCAAATACTGAACTTCTGTTACAGCAATGTCTCAGATTATTCACTCAATAAGAAACATGTAAAATCAAGGTAGCTCCCTGTGAGCCTTAGCAGAGTGGATGTAATTTAAGAGCACATGGAGAAATGAGCTTTAGTATGGTAGTTGAATATGCTTAATAATACACTTTTAATATTCAGCTGTTAAGCAATATCTACAGTTATGCACACTTGACACCTGTACGGATGGGCAGTAAATTATCCTTGCCATTCACTGATGACCATTAGAAAATCTGTGACTAACTGTCCATTTTGGCCAATGAAATCCACAGAATAAGTCCTTGGCAAGTGATAAGGCTTCAGTATTCCCTCTGTTCTGGAGAGGAAAACTGACTGATAAAATTGACCAATGAAATCTACAGAATAAGTTTGCTGATGGTGAGGTCGAGACTGGTGCAGTGAGGGGTACTTGCACATTAATGTTCTTCTCTAAGATTACAGCTGAGCGTTTTTTTAAATATATCAGCAACTGCATGCGCATTATACAAAGTCAAGTGTGGTGAAAATTTAAAATTACAACAAATGCTTTCATTTTATTCTTGGGGTGTAGGTTTTTTTTTTTCTTTGTTTTTTTGCTTAAGGCTTTCTTATTTTAGTTTTAATTAATGAAAAACTGTCTTTTAGAATCATTTTGAGGAAGCACTCCCTGATTATAACATTTAGTGGAATCATTGCTTTTATTTGAACATGAAAATGTTTTCTATACCTCAGATTATATAAAAGGTAGGAAGCCACTAGGAATATTAAAATCCAAGTGATTTATACTTTTTTTTTTTATTTGTGTAAAGCATGAGAAACCTATAGAACTTTATACAGAATTCTGAATTTAATGTCAAATTACAGCAGCTCAAAATTGGTACAGTAGAATATTGAAATAGTATTTGCATACCCTGCTGAGCATTGGAAGTTAATATGTCCCATATTAGGAGCAGGATCATCAATTGGTGGCCATGGGCCAAAATCATCTTGTGTACAATTTTTCTGAGGACCAAACTCGTCATCCTCTAAGTCATTATATCATTTTTTTACTTATATTAAAATTATGTAGAATTTGTAAATCCAAGGCGTTGGTAAAAGTAGGCAAATGCAAAGTTTAAAGATGACAGGCTTTCCTAAAGATAACAAAGTCTGGGAGAGAATTCACAGTGAAATAGTTTAATTCCTGTTTTGCCTCCTCGATTTACAGCACATGAATTTTAGTGAAAATATAAAAATCCTGCTTGGTTTAATTTGATGAAGTTTAAATCATGCTGCCCTTTTTCAAAGCAAAAAAGGCATTCATTATTGCTATTTTTATCCCATCAGAAATAAAAATTAAATGATTTGTTTGCTTTGAGAAGGTAATGAGAGTTTGTGACTAATCATCTGGGAGTTGTAATCGCTTTACCTTGCATCACACATTTGAATAAGTGACTTACAAATGGTAGCAATCAATTGCCTTTTAATGCAGCACCATACATTGCATTGATAAAAGAATGGAGGCTTCGTTATTACTTCTGAATGTAATAAATATGGCTTGTTGGCAACATTCCAATTTTCCCACTGGCTTATCTGTACCTGTAGCTATTCTACAATGTGAGATATTTTCTATATTCATTCCAAAATGAAAATTAATTTTTTTAGTGCTGGAGAACATCCATATTGGCTGGATGTTCGTTTGGCTTTAAAGCACAAAACACACCACTCTGGTATACTCTCTATGTTAATGGAACTGCATAATTGCTAAGATGCACAGTAAGTGGGGCAGTATAATTGGCACCATTCAATTGGAAAACACAAAATTCATATTGATCATTGTGGCTTTTAAGCCAGAGTAATGCTCATTCACATAACCAGTAAAATGTGTTGGAACATGTTTGATTTGTACAGGAGAGAATAAAATACCATGTTCACCTGGGAGTAATCGTTGCAGGTATGATCAGTCGAGTTTAATGAATAATTTACATTTAGTGTGTAACCTAAGCAATATCAAAGTCTTATCAGTTTTATGTGCAGCATTTTACTTATGCCTCAAAGGCTGTTTTACAGGAATTCTTCTTCTTTTGGCTGTTCCCATTAGGGGTTGCCACAGCGGATCATCTTTTTCCATATCTTCCTGTCGTCCTACATTTTGCTCTGTGATACCCATGCATGTCCTCTTTCACCACATCCATAAACCTCCTCTTAAGCTTTCCTCTTACCTGGCAGGAATTCTGACAAGATTAATTATTCTTCAATTGATAGGTATGGCTTCACAAAAGTAGCATTGATTATAGGAGCTCTCTCTAGGAGTTGCTCTGCTGCAGCCACCGAAACGAAGGCTGCTCACATTATGAAGAGATGGGGGACAGTCCTTAGGAACCTCTTCCCCAGAAGAGTCAAAACCGGCATGGTGTCAGGCCTGTTGGGGATCAGAACTGGTGTGGTACTAAGGTGTCACCCACTGCATGGCAGCACTAGGGTCCCAATTTGAGATGGCCCCTCTGGATAGGTGTGTGGAATGTCTCGTATCTCCGGCATGATGATCATCTTTCTCTGCTCTTGGAGGAGCTTTGTCAACTCCGCATTTCAGTGGCAGCACTCTGAGGTGCACAGACCTGGGACTAGCCAGATATCTGTAGGTGGATACATCTTTTATTGGTCTGGTTGCTCTAATGGCTGTCCTACACGGGGAGTAGCTGCTGCAGTGCCAGATCAGCTCATGCCGATGGTGTCTGATGTCACTCCTTTCAACTAGCGTATTATGAGCCTTGGATTAAGACATTCTCTCAGACAGTAGTTTTTTGGTCTTTGATCAGAAAAAAGCAGGGAAATCAATAGGTGCAAAAACATAAGAGAGATGAGAGAGTTCCTGATGATCATATTATTCTTTGAATCAACCCAATCTCTATCTTGTGTGGACTTAGTGTATGTGTGATGATAATACATGGGTTATTGGATCAGAGTGTTAAAGTGTGCAAGGCATGTGTATTTTAGGGGATGGGCTTTGTTAGGGTGGGATTTCTCCCAAAGAGAATTCACATCGCATCTACAGTATTTGATGACTCCTGCTTTACAATGTCTATCATGGCAAGAATGCTATGCATTCCCTGTTTTATGCTTTTAATGGTTGCTGCTTAACCTTCTGGGAAGTGGTATTTCAAAATTACAGCATGGTTTTCCTGTTTGCTATTAGAATGCCTATCTATCTTATCTATCTTATCTATCTCCTCACTGACTCATCACTAATTCTCCAACTTCCCGTGTGGGTGGAAGGCTGAAATTTGGCAGGTTCATTCCTTACAGCTTCCTTACAAAAGTTGGGCAGGTTTCATTTCGAAATTCTACGCGTAATGGTCATAACTGGAAGCTGTTTTTCTCCATTTACTGTAATGGAGATGAGCTTGAACGCCATGGGGGCGGAGTTTTGTGTGACATCATCACGCCTCCCACGTAATCACGCAGTACATAGAAAACCAGGAAGACCTCCAAAAAGCGCTGAAGAAAACATGCATTATATAATTCAGAAGGCAGCGAAACAATAAGAAGCGAGCGAGTGACATATACAACCATATTCATGAGTTCTGCTACTTCGGAAACAAAGCACGATGTAAACCTAAACTTTTAAATTAAGTTCATAGACAGGCTGCCGCTAGCGTTTGTAATTTAGTGCCTACCCATATAAGGCCGTCCGTCAGCAGCAATCCAATAGCAAACTGCCACTAAATATTCACGGGTGAAGGACTGTGCTTATGCAGAGGAAGATTAGATGGTCAGGGTGGTGTTTGGCACAAACTCAGCGAAACTGCGAGACAAAGTTTTAAGTGCCAGGACTTCGGTAACATTAAATACAGCCATGGACATAGCACGAGATGGCACCAGCACAGCTGGGAACCTTCGATGCATGTACACCGAGCGGCTCACGTGAACTGACGCAGTGCACAGACAAAAAGCAACAGTTCCAAAGAGCGCTGAACAAAAACCGAATTACACAATTGAAAAGGCAGCAAAAAATATGAAGCGTCTGATACATACAAGCATATTCATAAATGCAGCTACTGCGGAAACAAAGCACACGGTGGAAAAAGTCAATGTCCCGCTAAAGGAAGACAGTGTAAAAAAAAAAAAAATAAAGCCGTGCATGCAGTGTGTCAGGTCTCAGATAAAGAAGACGAGCTGTTTATTGATGCAGTAAGAAACGAATCGATGAATGAAACCTGTCATCTTTACAACGATTGACAAACACGGAATGTAACTTGAACACAACACATCCTACAAATACGAACCTGATTGAAAGAAATAATGATAATCAAATCCTTGATGACAGCAACACTCAGTAACACTCACAAAACAA
>JANRMT010062795.1:19180824-19198389 GCA_026402145.1 Polypterus bichir lapradei | reverse complement strand
ATTCGTTTCTTACTGCATCAATAAACAGCTCGTCGTCTTCTTTATCTGAGACCTGACACACTGCATGCACGGGTTTTTTTTTTTTTACACTGTCTTCGTTTAGTGGGACATTGACTTTTTCCATCGTGTGCTTTGTTTCCGCAGTAGCTGTATTTATGAATATGCTTGTATGTATCAGACGCTTCATATTTTTTGCTGCCTTTTCAATTGTGTAATTCGGTTTTTGTTCAGCGCTCTTTGGAACTGATGCTTTTTGTCTGTGCACTGCGTCAGTTCACGTGAGCCGCTCGGTGTACATGCATCGAAGGTTCCCAGCTGTGCTGGTGCCATGTCGTGCTATGTCCATGGCTGTATTTAATGTTACCGAAGTCCTGGCACTTAAAACTTTCTCTCGCAGTTTTGCTGAGTTTGTGCCAAACACCACCCTGACCATCTCATCTTCCTCTGCATAAGCACAGTCCTTCACCCGTGAATATTTAGTGGGAGTTTGCTATTGGATTGCCGCTGACGGACGGCCTTATATGGGCAGGCACTAAATTACAAACGCCAGCGGCAGCCTGTCTATGAACTTAATTTAAAGTGTAGGTTTACATCGTGCTTTGTTTCTGAAGTAGCAGAACTCATGAATATGGTTGTATATGTCACTCGCTCGCTTCTTATTGTTTCGCTGCCTTTTCAATTATATAATGCATGTTTTCTTCAGCGCTTTTTGGAGGTCTTCCTGGTTTTCTACACACTGCGTTGACAGTCAGTTCACGTGATTACATGGGAGGCGTGATGATGTCACACGAAACTCCGCCCCCACGGCTTTCGTGCTCAACTCCATTACAGTATATGCAGAAAAATAGCTTCCAGTTATGACCGTTACGCGTAAAATTTCGAAATGAAACCTGCCCAACTTTTGTAAGGAAGCTGTAAGGAATGAACCTGCCAAATTTCAGCCTTCCACCTACACGGAAAGTTGGAGAATCAGTGATGAGTCAGTGAGTGAGTGAGTGAGGGCTTTGCCTTTTATTAGTATAGATTGAAGGATTCTGAAAGCACTGCACTTCATTTAATTTGGACTTTGTTTTTGATTGTTGTTTTGTTGATTTTAATAAAAGCACGTGGCACTTTTTGCACCATCCCCTTGCTCCAATTTAGTGTCTCACTGTTGTGCTCATCGGTAACATTACCAACAGTGACTGGTTTAAGGGCTCCCGGAAGCGAGATGGGAGCATGCAGCGAACCCACATCGTCACAGACTTTACCTCAAAACTGCAATCTCCTCTCCACCTAGTTCCTCCTCACTTCCTTCATGCCAGAACTCGACTCGTGCAAGGTTAGTTTTCTTGGTTATTTATGGTTAGTTTTTGTATAAATTTAAGGATTTTTGAAATGTTCATTTTTGTTTTGTTTTTTTTTTTTTTCCCTGTGCTTAAAAGTCATTAAAAAAAAGTGTTTGTAGCAAGCGGTTCGTAAGGCTATAGCGTGAATTCTTGCAATGTTAGTTTTCTCTGTTTAAGGTTTTCTCAGTGTTATTCAATGTTTTTACATTTGGTTTATTATTACACTGTGTATCCTATGGTATAATTAACTATTTTTGTGCTTAAAAATCTTTTTTAAAAAAAAAAAAAAGTATATTTACATACAGTTCATACAGTCTGGAACGGATTAATTGTATTTACATATAATCCTATGGGGGAAATTACTTCGGGTCATTACCAAATCGGGTTGCGACCAGAGTTTTGGAACAAATTAGTCGTGACCCGAGGTTCCACTGTATGTGGTCTTTGAACACAAAAAAAACACAAGCAATTCTAATGAAAAGTCAATTAAATAGGTAGTGTCCTTGCAATCTGAGGAACTTTTAATTAATAAAATTCTCACCAGACTTTTTTTTTTTTTTTTTTTTTTTTTTCCCCTGCCTCTTCTAGCTTCTTCAACGTTTACACCATGGAAGAATTATAAAGAGACCAATGGTGGTAGCACAGGACCTTACAGGGCTGCGTCTTTCAATCTTCCCAACTGTGCATCTCCACCAAAGCTTTCAGATCTGTCCATTCCTAGTAAATTGCGAAGTACTTTGAATGAGTACCTTATCCAGATTGGAAATAATTCCGCCTGTGTTAATGATCCTGCTGCCACAGATCTCTGCAATGGTCCACTTGGTGTGGGAGCTGCTTATAGGTAACTAGTTGCTTAATGCAAAGTACTGTGCAAGTTAAAACTTCTTTGATTCAAGATTCCTTTAAAGAGCACATTGTACAATCAGGGTAAACACATTGTCAGAAATGTTAACACTCTGTTATATCCTGGATACTACTAAGTAGAGCCTTCTGTGGGATATGGTAGATTTAGAAGATATTATTAAAAGGGTGTTTGGCCATAACAAATCCTGCTATGTCCTGCAAAATCAAGTCCGTGTTTTTCTCAGAAGGTTGTCTAAACATTGCTATCTGTTTTAAGAAAGTCAGGCCTTTTAAGGGTCCATGAAAATCATGCACCTGGGATTATTCCCTCAGAATTAGCGTTTTATGGTGTACTCTGATGCAGATTAGCTTGGAGGTTACTTAGACAAGTTAGTATTTCATCAGGTGGCATGTGCAAAGGCTGAACAGCAATTTAAAAACAATTTTAATTTTGCTTCCATCCATTCATCCATTATCTTGCTGCACTTAATGGAAGCAAAACCTGAAACTGAAGCTGCAGTACTACTAACCATGTTATGTATTTTCTGTTCTTGCTAAATGGTTGCATAGTATTGCTTAAAGCCCTGGGCAGAGTGGTGGCTCTGAGGCTAAGGATCTGCGCTGGTATCCTGAAGGTTGCCTGTTCGAATCCCCATCACTGCCAAAAGAGAGATCCTACTCTGCTGGGCCCTTGAGCAAGGCCCTTAACCTGCAATTGCTCTAGGGGTGCTGTACAATGGCTGACCCGGTGCTCTGACCCCAAGGGGTATGCGAAAACTAACAAATTCCTAATACAAGAAATTGTATAAGGCGAAATAAAGAACAAAAAAAAAAAAAAAAAAAACTAGGAAGTGGGCCAAAGCAGATATAAAATGTAAGGATTTTTCTCCCAGTACTATACACAGACTAAACTAGTATACATTCTTATTTTACACTTTGCTACATGGGTGTTGTCCTACCTAGAATTTGTGACTGTAGGCTTACACTGAAATTGTGAAGGGTAGATATTAAAGAATGACCAAGATTAATTTTATGAAATGGAATACCACTTCCAAAATAGTCAATTTTAATAGATCTCAAGAAGCATTTCTTGGTGTCCACATGTGTTTGTTCTTTTATATTGGATGTCATTAGGTTATTGGTAAAACATGCATTTTGTTTAGCTTTCCTTGGGGGAAGTTTATTTTAAACAAAGTACAGTGCTATATGTCTCTGACCCTTGTTTTACCATTGCAGGTCCACAGGACAGTTTTAATAGTGTAGTTTTTTTGCCAGTATGCAATGGAAACTGAGTAGCGCTAACAAGATGAAATGGTGGCATGACCGTAAACGCATTTGTTTTCCTGTATTCATTTTATAATGTGGAACGAGCCCCGGACACAGACAGACGGACATCGTTTGTTCACCCAACACACACATTTATTTACAGTACTAATATTTACAAGGGTGCACAACCCGGTGCCTCCAGCACCGATCCCCCAAAGTCCAGGCCTCTCTCCTCAGTGCATTTCCTTCTTCAGGCCGCCTCCACTCTTTTCCAGCCAGACTTTGTCCAATCCTCACCTGACTCCAGTCCTTGTCTGAAGGGAGGCAGCCCCTTTTATAAGCACCCGGATGTGCTCCAGGTGTGTTCCGGCAACATCCCACTGACACGCCCCAGTGTGGCGAAAGTGCCAGCTGTATCCCCGGAAGCACTCCGGGTGTCCCCTCTCCTCTCCCACCCCACCCACCCCCCAGCACTTCCAGATGTGGCGGAAGTGCTAAGGTCCAGGGCTCTCCAGGCACCGGGGCGCCCCCTGGCGCTGACCACAGGCCCCTACAGGGTTGAGCTTCCAAGTTCTGGACCCGTGGTCCCCAGTGCAACCAGGGCAGTCACCCCCTCGTGGTCTGGAGGAGGCGCAAGCCCTCCTCCGGTCCTCCTGGGCATCCTGGCTGGGTACCACCCCTAGCCGTGTGCCACAATAATTAAATGGTCTCTCAACACAAAGTATTGATGGGTCTTGCAAGCATGCATCACTTTTTTTATATATTTTTTAAATATTCCACCTTAAGTAAAATATTGATCATCTGCAAACATTGCTTCTTTAAGATGAAACTGTTCCACCTTTGTGGAAAATCTGTTTGTTGTTTTTTTTTTTACTCCCTCCTTCTCCAACCCAGCTAATTAAAAGAAAAATCTAGAATGGTTGGCATCATTGGCAGAAAGCCAAGGCATGGTTTCTATTTTGTGACGTGTATATCCAGAAATTGTATACCTATTTCAGCTTCATGGTAATGACAGGATTCCATTAGTCATTTTTTAGAGTTATGTTTTAAAGACTGACTGACTGAATGACATTTGAAGAATACTGTATTGTGTTTTATATACATCAAGTGGAACATTGCTAAGTTTTTATTTTAGAGAGAAAACGAAAAAAGTATTAATGATAAAGTTTAGTTTTTCTCTTAGAGGAAGCATCCTATGTATGGAGCCTGTGTTTGAATGAAATAAAAAGTCAGTATTGCAGTAAGACAATCATTTAACAAAAAGCCCAAATGTTCTTATGAGGACTATTATCAGTGTTGAGGCTGAGTTGTGTTTTTGTGGTTGTGTATGGGGTATGATTGTTTTTATTCTTAACAGTAGTATAATTCAGGCAACTCCTAAATGTTTTGTATAGTTCTTGAACCTTTTTAATTTCCACTGCTCCTGAATGATGCTATAAATTCCGTATGGTCATCCCAGATTAAGCCAAAGCTCCCTATTGATGTTGAATATGATACAAGTGATGATTCTGAAAGTTACTTTTTTGTGTTGTGTTAGTTTATAGCCTGTGCAAATTTTCTTTCTGCTTCTTCATAATACTTTGTACTATTATCTAGTCTGTGCAAGTTTCTTTTCTGTTTGTGATAGTTTATTGGAGAAATCCTTTTAGTTTTAGCATTGCTGTTTGTACAACATAAAGGCACTTTTATTCTGAACCAGTCTGTTTTGTTAGGTTTAAATTCTTGCTGATCGATGGTGCCACAGTTAAAGGAGAGACATCGTGGTCTGAGCCTGTGTTCACGAGGCAAGGTGAGTGGTTTCCTATTGCATTGCCTACAAAAAAAGAGTATCAATTCTTGAGAGAGGCATCCTGCCTTTCATAACAGATTGCACAGCCCACGTCTCTGACCCAGTCCAGTCTTAGTGGGTGGCATGGTGAAGTAGTGTCTCAGTCAGGTGGAATTGTATTTATTTTCAGATCCAGATGGGGAAAACTTGTTCATTTCTCTTAGTGATGAAATGATTTATCAGAATTGCAGTCACTGAGCCATGCCCTGATTTATTTACACTTTTTCATTTCAGATGACCTTTAGCTATCTTAATGCAACAGCATACTGAAAGAAACCTTTGCTTCCTCATTTGTATATGATTCATAAAGATGTGCAAATGATAAGGCTTGTGTATGTCACTGTACTGATCTGTGTTTACTACTTGTAAAATTAGTTCAACATTAAGCTTCATTAAATTTTTAATTCCTTTTTTTGTGCTTGTAGCTTTGGATCCTGCGGACTTGGACACCTGGATTGGGAAAAGGACTGGGAGTACAGTGGTCATTGCTAGTGTCCTTAGTTCAGTCACCTTTCTTCTACTTTGCCTGCTTATTCCAATGTCTATATATGAATTAGTGTAAGTCATCTGTGTGAAGTTTTATGACAAATTTATGTCTTCTTTAATTTTTGTTTTTTATGTTGGAATCAATTAATGTTAATTGACATATACAAGAGAAGGACATTTGTTCTGTGTACTGATAGGTCTGATATGTAAATGCGTTTGTTACATTTTTACATACTCTTTTGTAGGCCAAAAAAGTATTGCCCCCTTACTCTATGTTGGTTTCATCATTTTTAGTTACAGTGACTGCAATCAAACACTTTGCACCACTGCTTTGATTCAGAATGTTTGAAAGGGTTATTGGCATGAATTACTTGTTTTGAGCCCAGTCGCAGCATTCCTAATTGTTACGAGACTGATTTTTGAGTAAAAAAGTCCAAAACCTTTTATTTTTGCCTCATTCTGGTCTGGTGTTTGGAATTCCAGATCTTGCTGCATGACCAAATTACACTTCAGCTCATATTTGCAAGAACTTGCAGATCCAGAGTAGAACTTGTGGATCGTTCGGTTAGTACAAGTTGTCTGGTCCTTGAAGAAGCAGAAAATCCCTATGTCACACTACCACCTACAATGTTTCACTGTTCGTATGATGTTCTTACTTGAATGCCATGTTTGCTTTATGCTGGACATAAAATAGGATCCATATCATTCAGAAGTTACATTTTTTTTGTTTCTTCTATCCATAGAACATTTTCCCAGAAGCCTTGAGGAACATTAAGATGCTTTCTGGCAAATGAGAGAAGTACTTCTTTAAGTGCAGTTTATACCTTGTCGCTTTCCAGTGAAACCAATTTATTGCTTGATATCTTTCTGACTGTTCAGTCTTGCTCATTGAACTTTGAGGCTAGAGAAGTCTCTTTGGATTGTTTTTTGGGTCCTGTATGACATTTTGGATTTTACTCTGTGCCCTTTCAAGCTGGCCACTCCTGAGAAGACTAGCTACATTTCCAGTTGTGTTCAGTTTTGAGATTACTAAATCAATATGAGTGCTATGATATCCCAGAACCATCTCAGAAGTGGCTTTGTAGCCCTTTTCAGACCTGCAGATATCAACACCTACCTATTCAGGAATCCTTTTGATGATAGAATTGACAATGACAATTTGCTTAATATAAACCTTGCCATCAGTCAAGACAGGCTGTAATCGGTACTATAGATGTTCAAAGTGCTGAATTTATGTATCCCTTTTAAGTGTGTTGAAATCAGTAGGGAGCAGTTACTTTGTCCACAAAGTGTCAGTTTGCATTGGATGACTTTTGTGTGTGTGTGTGTGTGTGTGTGTGTGTGTGTGTGTGTGTGTGTGTAAAATTATTCAAGTCAAGTTAGTAATAATAAATAAACAAAACTGTAAAGTTATGAATGCAGCTTTTGCCTCTCTGTGGTGGGGAACGGTGTCTCTCAAAGGGAGAGCCTTCCAGTAGAGAGGTACTCTCCAGGTCTAATTGAGGGTAAAGATATTCCCACTGATATGGTGTGTTTTTTTTTTTTTTTGTTTTTTTGTTTTTTTTTGAGAAAAATGTAGCATTTGTGGAACTGACTGAATTTGATTGCAAAACGTGGCTTGTTTAAACAAGAATTACTCCGTCAAGTCGGAAAATATATCCCCAGGCTTGTACATGCATACTGTAACCTTTTCTGTTACTGAAACAGGGAACCACTGTATCTTTTTATGTTTCCTCAAAGAGGTAAAGACTATCACAGCAGTGCTGTGCAAAACACAAGACCTGGAAATGACTCTGGGTAGGGATGTTTCATTGTATACCTCCTTGCGTATACCTCCATAGTGCACTTGATATTGTTTATATCCCTGTGTGTAACTTTTAGAAAGGATCGCAGCAGCTGACTTTGAGGGACACTTTTGTCCATCTCAAATATTGTAACAAAGAAGGCTGGAAGTACTCTTACTTATGGAATTTGCTTTTTCTTGGAATTTGAAATGCTTGCCAATATATATTTAAATTCCAATGTTTTCCATTTAATCACCGGCAGAATCTGACTTTCCAGAGGTTTTGCTACCTTTGGATGCAGAAATCCCCATTCAATTCTATGGTATCAGAGGGTTTATCTATTTACCTTATTGTGTAAATGCTTGTTTTCCTGTAAACTGTCTAGCATCTCAGACCAGTCAGAATAACTTCTTACTAACTGAGTAAGAACATGGAATAATCATTGCTAAAAACTTAAATATCATTAAACACAACTTTGGTAGTACAAAACATTAAACAAGATGTTAATCGGTACTGTAATTCTCCCTCTCTAGCTTGGAGAATCCATACTGCCGAAAGAAGTATCCTTATAAGGCTACTATACCTTTTTTCTGAGCCTCCCTGTCTACATCAAAAAATGGCACATTCCCACTTATTGACTTTTCATTCTAATATTTGTACAGTAAAATTGGTATACAGTAAGTTCATATATTTACACCTTCATGGTTTGCAATGGAAAGGAAATACTTTTTTAAATCTTTGTATGCTCCAGTCAACACTAATTATCCCTCATTTACCAGCAACCCAGCGTTTCACCATTTACTAAAGATATCAAACTAATGCAGGACACATTAGGGCCAAGTACAGTAGCTCTTATCTGTTGTCCCTGTACATAGCAGTCACTGATATCAGCCTTCTTTAATCTGTGTGGTAGTCAATCCATGAAAGACCATAAGGATTGTAACTTTTTTAAGAGTTTTCAGTATTGATAATGGATTTGCATCTATATCTATATTCAGCCATCCATAAAATATCTAGTTCAATATGTGCCAAATCCTCCAATTGTGTGACAGGGTGATAAGAACCTGCTGAAGTATTTTTTTGCATGTTTTAAGATATATTTCAAGGCTATAACTATATGAGGGGTTTAATTTTCTGTGCACTGAGTAATATGTAGTTGTATATCCTTTGCAGAACCGAGTGGTCACTCATGATTATTATGAAAGGTTATCTTTTGCAGGGATTAATATTATTCATTTATTTCTTTTTTTTTTTTATTTTAAAAGTCATCGTGTGAAGGGAAGTGGCTCTCAGGATGTAACCAACAAACCTCAAATGGTAGAGACCACATTCACAATGGTTAATAAAAGAGTGTCACTGGGTGAAGCTGGAAACGCTCAGCAATAAAGAAGCAAAACTTTGAAGACAAGTATGTAAACTGTTAAACTCAAGATGGTTGAAATTGGAAATGTCAAAAAGAATCTTGTGTTTGGGCATTCATAAAAGCTGCAATACAGGCTAATAAAGTTTCCATATACATAACCTAGAGACCAGTATTTGAATATTAGGATCGATGCTTAATCTAGAGCATGTGTGTATCTGTCTATCTATTACCCATGAGAGGGTTCCTATGTCCAATGATTAAAGGCAACAAGAAGCCAAAGAAAGAGACATAAGGACTAGCATATTGCTTGAACAGAGTTTCCTAAATGCACAATATGATTGAAAGAGGCACACTTAATATTGTACCATTTTTATACACATTTTAATAAATAGGCATTTCACTTTGCTATTATTTATATAATTATGCTATAACGATTTTGTCCTAGCATATTTATAAATGGTGTTATTGCTTTCATATTTCTATATATCTTGGTCAGGTTTGCCAAGATACATTCTCAGGGGTAAAGACAGTAAAATAGGTTTCTGAAAGTAGGAGGAAAGTTGGGGCAGTAACTTTTTAAAATGATTTTTCTTTTCCCTTCTATATTACTTCTGAGTTTACATCTTTCTTTCTCTGTTTTGTTAAAATCCTTTTGGTCTTTAACACCCATTTCCAAGTTAGAAGAAAATTTGATTCCAATATTATTTTCAGCCCAATAAGTACTGGGTATCTCTGTCTAGAAGTCTTTTTAATTTTGGATCTTCGCTGTAGATTTTAAAAGGATTCCCCAATGTAATAGGGCATTATAAACGAATGGTCTTATCTTTAAACTTTTTCTCTAAATTTCTCTTCACAGATTATAACATGTAAATCTCTATGAAGACTGCCACTATATTTCAAAAAACTAAGTTTTAAAATCTATCAAATGTGTTGGCATTGAACTGCTGGTCCTCAGTAGCTTTCAGTAATCTATGCCTGACTCTGAGTGAACATTAAATCCCTTTTTCAGGAAAGTTAAGGTAGCTTTTATTTAGGAAATATTAACTTTAAAACTTTGTTCTTGTGATGATGCCAAGATATTCTTAATAGAAATTTACATTCTGGCCCTTTCGTTACTGGAAAATTCAACTTTTTTTTTTTTTTTTAAATTTACTCATGCTTTTCATCTGTGTCTTAATAAAGATACATATTTACTAATTAATCTACACTTTTTTATTATTTTAATGTGGGTTGTTAGTCTTACACAAGTCATGTTTACATTTTTTCAGCAGTTCAATCAAGTTACATTTACAGGTGTTCTTTCCTTGTATCCCAATCCAGGCAGGAACACTCAGCATTACATAGTAAGTGTGGGGGAGATGCCTCTTTAGACGACTCTAAAAGAGGCCCGCAGAGGAGACTGAAATTAAACATTGGAATTGACCTCTAAATATCTGTAAAAGCTGAGTGTGTGTATGAGTGTTTCTTTTCTTTTTTTTTTTTTGCTTATCAAATGTTCCAGAGATGGTATCCCAAGTTTAGTCATTGCTTAATTACAAAGACTTAAGACAGTAAGCAGAATTCATACTAATGAAAGGAAAAAAAAAATTAAATCCATTACATTCCAATGACTTTGCCAACTTTTTCAACTGTTAGTATCAGCTGCATATGATTTGAAGGGACTAAGAGCTTAGTATTAGTAGAATCGGTGGGAAATCATTGAATTTATTCTAAAAGATTCTTTAAAGGGATGCATCTTAGTTAATCCAAATTTGAATGAAGTTTATAATGAATGCCCATTTGTTACATGTGTAAATCTGAATGGCATAATCCAAAAGGAAATTTGGAGCAGGTAAAGGCATCATCTTTCAGACCTGATCATTTTATTTATTTTAAGTGATAACTTTGAGTTATGTCATTTAGATAGGAGTAGAAAGATGTCACCTTGGGACTCTGCCTAAAAGTTTAGTTTTCCCCCCAAGTCCTTATTTGTTTAGTTTTTGTTTTTTTTTAACTGTGTTGGTGATGCAGTTTTACAATACTTTTTGCATGTTTGTAAAGGGTATCTGCTCATAAATTTCTGTCTTAATACACAAGCTTTTTGGGGGAATGTGGTGCGGGTATCTGCCAACCTGAGTGAAACCAGAAAATGGCTATTAAATGGGCAGAGCAAGATTTGCTTGATAATAGATTAACACGATTCAATTTAAAAAAGTGATCACTATTAATGGCCAGGTACCTAAACTGAAAAGCAATATGAATTTCAGGAGGGAGATGAACTGATTTACAGACAATTGTAGTTGTCCAGTAATTGAATGTGACACTCATTTCTGATTGAGACACAACATGCTTCTTTTGATCAAACTTCTACATTTTGTTGTGTTGATGCCTCACCTTTTAAATAAAGTACTTCATGCAAAGTCCTTTTCCCTTAAGTCTATCCTGCCACTTCTGGCTTTCCTGTCATTCTTGAGTGGTAGATTAGGAGAACAGTCCAAGTACTATTTTGATGTAATAAATCCTGAATACCAGTTACAACTCAATAAAGCATTATTAAAGCTCTATTTTATTTTGGCTGCTATGCTAAACTGGAAATGTTTAATTGTTTATTTGGTCTCAATATTTTTTCTGAAAGAATTTGATAAATCATTTATAGTAATTAAAAGTGCATTCTAGTTCAATGTCTGATACAGGTAAGGGTTTCATGCATGAAAGTATTGCCTGCACTGGTGTGGTACTGTGTAGTCTCTCACATCTACTCACACTGCAGCTAATATGTAAGATAACTTCACAAGTACTGTACTGTCTGGTGTAATATACGTTCTTCCTACAATTTCATACCAAAAGTGATAAACCTTTTGTTTACATTCTGCTGTCTAAATATAATTGTTTAACAAGATATTGAGGGGGAACCCAGCCACAGGGGATGCACAAACCAGTGTGTTTCTTTGCGCCGGTCCCAAGCCCGGATCAATGGGGAGGGTTACATCAGGAAGGGCTTCCGGTGTAAAATTTTGCCCAATCCATATGCGGACAGATGATCTGCTGTGGCAACACCTAACGGGAGCAGCCGAAAGAAGAAGAACAAGATATTATGCTAATGCCAAAAATGTTTTTATAATACTTACTGCTTTAATGCTGGTAATCCACTGCCTGTTATCAAAATTGTCTTATTTGGACTACATAATGCCAAGAATGAGGACTAAAAGACCTGTCAATATCCAGCATCCATACCACATGCACTTCAGAACAGGTCATCAACCTGAACTTCAGCATGATTAGGCCTGACCAGTACTTGGATGGGAAACCAACCAGGAAAAAGTTGTGTTGCTGCTGGAAGAGATGTTGGCAAGGCCAGCAGGGGGCGCTTACCCTGTGGTCTGTGTGTGGATCCCAAAGCCCAAGTGCGGTAATGGGGTTCATTGTGCTGTAAAAATGGCAACGTCCTTTAGATGAGACATAAAACCAAGGTACTGACACAGTGGGCATCCTTCGTAAAAAGTAGGATGTAACCTGATGTCCTGGCCAAATCACCCACCTCAAACTAGTCATTGTACCCACCTAATCATCCCTGTCTGTAACTGGTGTGGACTATGGCCGGCCATTCATCCCGGCCAATACCCCCAGGCCGCCAGAGGGAGCCCACCCTCCGACATGGAGATGCCCCAAATTCCAGCAGGGCATCATGGACTATGGAGTTTTCCTGTACAGCCCCGCTGGATAACGTCGGGGCCACCAGGGGAGGCCGAAGGACTGTTATTTACCCTATAACCCAGAAGTACGTCTTAGTCACAGTGACAGGGGAAATGACATACTTCCGGGATGAAGAGGAGTTTTGATCTGACAAGGAAGTGCTAAGAAGTCACATAGACTGAGGCTATAAAAGACTGTGAGAGATTCCAAACGGACGAGCTGAGTCAGGAGGAAGGGTGGCAACACGTCTGGGAGAGTGGAGGATTATTGTTATTGTGGATTTGTTTATTGTTTATGAATATTGTGGAGTGGAGGGTGCTTTGTGCACATTTTGGTCCGAATAAATATTATTATTGGACTTTTATCTGGTGTCTGGTCTGAGGGTTCAAGGGGACGACAGCGCCCCCTATCTGTCAGACTGACTAACCGTCTTCACCACCTAATAGCTACTGTGTAGTGAATGTATTGGTGCCAATAAAGCTGCCGTTGCATTATCCAGGTGGATGCTAAATGTTAGTGGATGTAGAAGTGGCTCCCCACTCACTATGAAAAGCGCTATAAAATTGTAAATAATTATTAATAACTAGCAGAATACCCGCGCTTCGCAGTGGAGAAGTAGTGTGTTAAAGAAGGTATGAAAAAGAAAAGGAAAAATTTTTAAAATAACGTAACATGATTGTTAATGTAATTGTTTTGTCATTGATATGAGTGTTGTTCTCATATCTATCTATCTATATATATATCTATCTATCTATATATATATCTATCTATCTATCTATATATATATATATATATATATATATATATATATATATCTATACTAATAAAAGGCAAAGCCCTCACTGACTGAGTGACTCCCTCACTCACTCACTCACTCGCTCACTCATCACTAATTCTCCAACTTCCCGTGTAGGTAGAAGGCTGAAATTTGGCAGGGTCATTCCTTACAGCTTACTTACAAAAATTAAGCAGGTTTCATTTCGAAATTCTACGCATAACGGTCAACAATGTCCGCCATGTTGAACTTTCTTATTCATGGCCCCATCTTCACGAAATTTGGTAGGCGGCTTCCCTGCGCTAACCGAAACCAATGTACATGCTTATTTCGGTGGTATGACGCCACTGTCAGCCGCCATATTGAACTTTCCAATGTCACTAATTCTCCAACTTCCCGTCTAGGTAGAAGGCTGAAATTTGGCAGGCTCATTCCTTACAGCTTACTTACAAAAGTTAAGCAGGTTTCATTTCGAAATTCTACACGTAACGGTCATAACGGTCGACAACGGCCGCCATGTTGAACTTTCTTATTTATGGCCCGATCTTCACGAAATTTGGTAGGCGGATTCCCTGCGCTAACTGAAACCGACGTATGTACTTATTTCGATGGTATGACGCCACTGTCGGCCGCCATATTGAACTTTCCAACGTCACTAATTTTCACAATGTCCGCCATGTTGAACTTTCTTATTCATGGCCCCATCTTCACGAAATTTGGTAGGCGGCTCCCCTGCGCTAACCGAAACCAATGTGCATACTTATTTCGGTGGTATGACACCACTGTCAGCCGCCATATTGAATTTTACAACGTCACTAATTCTCCAACTTCCTGTGTAGGTAGAAGGCTGACCCCATCTTCAAGAAATTTGGTAGGTGGCTTCCCTACGTTAACCAAAACCGATGTACGTACCTATTTCGGTGGTATGACGCCACTGTCGGCCGCCATATTGAATTTTCCAAACATCACTAATTCTCCAACTTCCCGTGTAGGTAGAAGGCTGAAATTTGGCAGGCTCATTCCTTACAGATTACTTACAAAAGTTAAGCAGGTTTCATTTCGAAATTCTACGCGTAACGGTCATAATGGTTGACAATGTTCACCATGTTCAACTTTCTTGTTTATGGCCCCATCTTCACGAAATTTGGTAGGTGGCTTCCCTGCGCTAACCAAACCCGATGTACGTACTTATTTCAGTGGTATGATGCCACTGTCGGCTGCCATATTGAAGTTTCCAACATCACTAATTCTCCAACTTCCCGTGTAGGTAGAAGGCTGAAATTTGGCAGGCTCATTCCTTACAGCTTACTTACAAAAGTTAAGCAGGTTTCATTTCGAAATTCTACGCGTAATGGTCATAACGGTCAACAGCGTCCACCATGTTGAACTTTCTTATTTATGGCCCCATCTTCACGAAATTTGGTAGGCGGCTTCCATGCGCTAACCGAAACTAATGTGCGTACTTATTTCGGTGATATGATGCCACTGTTGGCCGTCATATTGAACTTTTCAACGGTCTTTGTTACTTATGGGCCCATCTTCAAGAAATTTGGTACTCGGGTTCCCAACGCTAACTGAATCCTACTTACGTACATATATACGTCCATAGCCTGCAGCTTTGTCACCGTGTGAGGCGGCGTTGGGTCCCCCATCCCAACGCCTCCCACGTTGTTGGCTGCCAGCCTATATAAGGCCGTCTGTCGCTCCAGTCTCAACATTCCCTTCCTTGCTTCGCCACAGTATTCACGTTTCCCTGCTGATAACTACAGCCTTTTTATTTAATCCACGGCTTCTCCTCTGTTTTATTGTTCATTTATTACGATTATAGTTATTGTGTAGGTATTTTAGACTTACTTTACATTGTTCAGGTACCCATTTCCTTTATCATTCCAACCGTACCCCCATTAACATGTCTATCGAGGTGATCACCATCGATCAAAGAACTGTCACTTACCAAGTGGTTTCCATGCCCGGAGATGGCACCTGCCTTTTCCATTCTCTTTGTTACATATTGCACGGCCATATCAGGCTCACTCTTGATATCCGGAGGAACATTGTGTCTTATGTATTGAATGACTGGGACAGGTTCAAGGTGTGGACTGATGACGGTACAGGAGATAATTATACTACACAGGAGCACTAGAAGAGTGAAATGCTTAAGTGTACCGAAATGGCCAAATATTTTACACCTTTGGACAACCGCCAATGCCTCTTAAACATCTTAGATTCACAGGTGACAATTTCAGTAGTGGACACTTTGATGTTTAGAAATGTTTAAACTCTCAAAAGCTGGATGTGAAGTTATCAATGAAACTGGTTGTATACTTACAACGCTTGACAGATATATATAGCAAAATACGTGCGCTTCACAGCGGAGAAGTAGTGTGTTAAAGAAGGAAAGAAAAAGAAAAGGAAACATTTTAAAAATAACGTAACATGATTGTCAATGTAATTGTTTTGTCACTGTTATGAGTGTTGTTGTCATATATATCTATACTAATAAAAGGCAAAGCCCTCACTCACTCACTGACTGACTGACTGACTGATTGACTGACTGACTGACTGACTGACTCATCACTAATTCTCCAACTTCCCGTGTAGGTAGAAGGCTGAAATTTTGCAGGCTTATTCCTTACAGCTTCCTTACAAAAGTTGGGCAGGTTTCATTTCGAAATTCTACGCGTAATGGTCATAACTGGAAGGTATTTTTCTCCATTTACTGTAATGGAGTTGAGCTTGACCGCCGTGGGGGCGGAGTTTCGTGTGACATCATTACGCCGCCCACGTAATCACGTGAACTGACTGTCAACGCACTATGTAGAAAACCAGGAAGAGCTCCAAAATACGCTGAACAAAACATGCATTATATAATTGAGAAGGCAGCGAAACATTAAGAAGCGAGCGAGTGACATACTACCATATTCATCAGTACAGCTACTTCCGAAACAAAGCGAGGTATAAACCTAAACTTTAAATTAACTTAATAGACAGGCTGCCGCTGGTGCTTTTCGTGCCCACGGGTAATGCGGGATACAAGTTTAATGAGAGGACGCAGGATATAAACGAGAGTTTTGATCACTTTGTAACTAAGTTAAAATTGCAGGTGAAGGGGTGTGCTTATGCAAATTCCGAGAGACTGTGTTTGTGGGGGATTGACAGTTAAGGCGGGTGGGGGAGTCACGTCATCATCTCCCCTCCCATTTACCTCATTTCGCTCTGAGCTGAACTCCGCGGCTAACGCCGTCTTCCGAAGCAACTTCGTCACACACTGCCACCAAATACAGAGAAATCCACAAGTTAATACACACTCTGTCTCTAGACTTTCTCCACACTGAATCCTCCAGGCACTACTTACAAAAGGTTACATTGACAATCGTGTTACGTTATTTTTAAAATGTTTAATTTTCTTAGCACAAGCACAGCTGAGAAGCTTCGATGCATGTGCTCCATAACGCGTTAAAAAATAATGCATTTAATCACACTTTGCATTACAATCAAAGGGGAACTTTTGTCAATGCATGATTTCCTGGTACACCGATAACATTGATCAGCGCATCCCAATTCATTTTAGCCTCGCACCACCTTGGTTTGAGAAGAAGTATGAAAAAATATGAGGTTAACACACAAAAACAGATCACCAATTCAAGCTTTATGAATAATCGATTCGCCATCAATAATTGTTTTGGTAAAGCCATACTCAGTGTAATCCTCCTTCCATTTTATAATTTTTCTGCCACTAGCCATGATTAAATGAACGGTAAAAAAGTAAGAGCGAAGCGAGGGTGACTTATTTAGGCAGGCATATATATGACAGCAACACTCATGACAATCATGTTATGTTATTATTAAAATGTTTCCTTTTCTTTTTCATTACTTCTTTAACCCATTACTTCTCCGCTGCGAGGCGCGGGTATTTTGTATATGAATGACCTCCAAAGAGCGCGGAGACTTTTGATCATGTGAACGTGTCTGCAAAAACTGGCGTCTCCTGCCCAGCCAAAGTCGAGCAGCCGGCGCGCGCGCATAGCTGTGCCGGCCTTTCACACGCTGACTGCGCGTCTGCGGCAAAATAATATTAAGGCGCTTCGCAGTTTATTTTGCACGTATACGATTATGAGGTCGTCAGCTCTTATGAAGACACGCACAGGAGTGAAGGACTGAAAGTGCCATCACAGCCGATTAATAGCTGGGACGTCTCACCAGTCTGCACAAGACCCACC
>JANRMT010062795.1:19120865-19145824 GCA_026402145.1 Polypterus bichir lapradei | reverse complement strand
CCCCTTGTTAAAAAATAACCTAACTGTGGTGTATCACACCTGAGTTCAATTTCCATAGCCACCCCCAGGCCTGATTACTGCCACACCTGTTTCAATCAAGAAATCACTTAAATAGGAGCTGCCTGACACAGAGAAGTAGACCAAAAGCACCTCAAAAGCTAGACATCATGCCAAGATCCAAAGAAATTCAGGAACAAATGAGAACAGAAGTAATTGAGATCTATCAGTCTGGTAAAGGTTATAAAGCCATTTCTAAAGCTTTGGGACTCCAGCGAACCACAGTGAGAGCCATTATCTACAAATGGCAAAAACATGGAACAGTGGAGTGGCCAGCCGACCAAAATTACCCCAAGAGCGCAGAGACGACTCATCCGAGAGGTCACAAAAGACCCCAGGACAACGTCTAAAGAACTGCAGGCCTCACTTGCCTCAATTAAGGTCAGTGTTCACGACTCCACCATAAGAAAGAGACTGGGCAAAAACGGCCTGCATGGCAGATTTCCAAGACGCAAACCACAGTTAAGCAAAAAGAACATTAGGGCTCATCTCAATTTTGCTAAGAAACATCTCAATGATTGCCAAGACTTTTGGGAAAATACCTTGTGGACTGATGAGACAAAAGTTGAACTTTTTGGAAGGCAAATGTCCCGTTACATCTGGTGTAAAAGGAACACAGCATTTCAGAAAAAGAACATCATACCAACAGTAAAATATGGTGGTGGTAGTGTGATGGTCTGGGGTTGTTTTGCTGCTTCAGGACCTGGAAGGCTTGCTGTGATAGATGGAACCATGAATTCTACTGTCTACCAAAAAATCCTGAAGGAGAATGTCCGGCCATCTGTTCGTCAACTCAAGCTGAAGCGATCTTGGGTGCTGCAACAGGACAATGACCCAAAACACACCAGCAAATCCACCTCTGAATGGCTGAAGAAAAACAAAATGAAGACTTTGGAGTGGCCTAGTCAAAGTCCTGACCTGAATCCAATTGAGATGCTATGGCATGACCTTAAAAAGGTGGTTCATGCTAGAAAACCCTCAAATAAAGCTGAATTACAACAATTCTGCAAAGATGAGTGGGCCAAAATTCCTCCAGAGCGCTGTAAAAGACTCATTGCAAGTTATCGCAAACGCTTGATTGCAGTTATTGCTGCTAAGGGTGGCCCAACCAGTTATTAGGTTCGGGGGCAATTACTTTTTCACACAGGGCCATGTAGGTTTGGATTTTTTTTTCTCCCTAAATAATAAAAGCCATCATTTAAAAACTGCATTTTGTGTTTACTTGTGTTATATTTGACTAATGGTTAAATGTGTTTGATGATCAGAAACATTGGTAACACTTTATAATAACTGCACACTATGAAGCATTAGTTAAGCATGACTAAATACTTTGTTCATCATTTAGAAAGCATCGCTTCCACATTAATTGGCATTAGCAACCACTTTATAAATGCCATTATAAATGCTTTAGTACTGATTCTTTGAAAAATATTAATTATTAGTTAATTGATCATTAATAAAGCATCGTAAATGCAGTTATCAAAGACATTATAAATATGTGGTGGGATCGGAAGCAGGAGGGAAAGTTCTTCTGCCTCGTCCGCTCAGCTGAGGGCTTGCGGCGTCTTCGCCCCTTCGCAGTGCAGCCCTCCACTGCCTTTGAGCAGACAGGCTCACGCTGCGCACTGTTAGGAGTCCCCGTCTTCTTTTGCCAGGTCCTCCTCCTACTCTGGGGCGCACTGATGGTCTGGATCCCCTTATGGGAAGAACAGGGACCCCATGCCGCCTGCACCCCTTTGGACGCCCGCGAGACTGACGGCAGCAGTTGCGGCAGGGCTGTCTGGCAAGCGACGTCAATCCGCTCCCTCCCTGCACGCCCCACTGCCGCATTGTCAGTCATCACAGCTGCGTCTTTTGTAGGAGGCGGTATTGCTTGGCAAGCAGTACTAATCACTGCTACCGCTGCACCCCGCTCCCTTCTTTCATCTACGGCCCAGGTCTCGCTCTCCTGTACTGTTGCATTATTCAGGCTGGAAGAATCAGCCCCACATCACCTCACCCCCTGCAGAATATCTCCAACCGGTGCACCGAGCTTCTTCTCTAGCCCTTCCTTCACTTCTTGCAGGGCCTGGAAAACCTGAAAAAGGGACTGCAGGGGTAGGACAATGCCCTCCAGATCCCATGCAGCCCGAAACAGGTTAGTTTCTTTGGTCGGTGGTAGACCCGGGCTCCCCCCGTCCTCTCCCGCCGATCGCGACTCACCCAAGCCCTGCACTCCTCCCAGTGGCCCCTCCGGGTGTCTCTTGGGATCGGGATGGAGACTCACCGTCCCCGTCTCTACACTTGTATCGACGGTGTATCAACGCAGATCCCCCCCCCCCCCATACCTGTCATGAGGAGGCTTTTCTGCTCCTCCTCGGGAAACACTGCGTCAGGGAGATCATCCGGGCCTCCGTCCTCCAAAGGATGTCCAAGGCTGAAGAAAGTACTCAGGTCAGCCTCGCTCTCTCCGGAGCTCGCTCTGCCAACATGCCATGGTTATACGTTCTCCAGCCACCAAAGGGTATCCTGCACCTCGGCGTCTAGGAGGCAGGTAGACGAAAAGGCAGAGTAACATTCTCTGGGCCCGTCATCTACCTCCTGCTGCAACCCGCGGTGCTGGCCAGCGTGGCTGCATTGGGTGGTCGACTTTTGAGTCCTCCCAGACTGTTTCTTCCCCATCAGGGCAGTGTCCTTCAGGGATTCCTGGTGGTTAACCCATGTGCGTGCTTCGGTGTGCTCTTGCGGGGTCGCACCTTCTGCGCGGCTCTGCTGCATACATGCCTTGTGCTGCTGTGCCGGGTCCTTACACAAATTTGATGCAGGTTCCGACCCAACTGGATGGACTGGAATCCTGCCGACTGCACCAGTGTAAGAAAGGCGCTATATTGCGCCCAACCTGACACAGATTGGACACGGGAGGCACGTGTAAAACAAATACTCTTTTATTTTTCTTCAGCTGGAGGGCACGTCTTCCCCATAACCCCTCCAGCCACAACACAGTCCCAAGCACTAACCACTGAGGCACCACACTCCTCTCTTTCACTACCACCACTCCTCCACAGCTTTGTCCTCCTTCCACTCGACTCTGGCCAACGAGTGGTAGTTTCTGGCTCCCTTTTATCAGGCACCTGGAAGTGCTCCAGGTGGTTGATTGCTGGCCTCCAGCTGCACTTCCAGGTGCAGCGAAACCAGTGCCCAAAAGGGGCCAGTCATTCCTGGTGCAGCACCCCCTGGCGGCACCTGCGGAACCCCACAGAGCTGCACTGAACTCCAATCCCCATGAAGCCCTGGGGGAGTCCGAGGCACCGCTGCAACCCAGGGATGCTGCCATCTAGCGTCCAGGGGAAGATACTGGGCTTCCCACCCTTGTCCGCCTGGCAGATGTGGTGAAGTGCCGTCCTGGCCAGGCATGGGCCCCGGCCATCCGCCACAATATATATATATATATAGATATATATATATATATATATATGTTGTGAACTTGAACCCGGACACAGGCAGACGGACATCTTAAGTTCACCACACACCCTTTATTTACAACTATTTACAAGACTTTACGTGCACCACAAACCCCAGTGCCTCTTGCACCGATTCCCCAAAGTCCAGGCCTCACAGTTCCAATGCCTTTCTCCTGGCCGCCTCCAGTCCTCTCTCCAGCTCTGTCCACTTCCACCCGACATCCACCATCGACCGAAGGGAGGCGGCCCCTTAAATAGGAACCCGGATGGGCTCCAGCTGCTTCCCGGCACTCCTCCGCAGACACGCCCCAGTGTGGCGGAAGTGCCAGCTGCGCACCCGGAAGCCGTCCGGGTGTCCCCTATCGTCTTCCCCCCAGCACTTCCTGGTGTGGCGGAAGTGCTGGGCTCCAGGGATATTCAGGCACCGGGGCGCCGCCTGGCGGTGGCCACGGGTCCCTACAGGGCTGGGCTTCCAAGCCCTTTACCCGAGGCCCCCAACATAACCAGGGCGGACGCCCCCTCGCGGTCTGGAGGAGGCACAAGCCCTCCTCCGGTCCTCCTGGGCGTCCCGGCCGTGCTCCAGCCCCGGCCGGATGCCACAATGTATATATATATATATATATATATATATATATATATATATATATATGTATATGTATGTATATTTATTTATTTATTTATTTATTTTTTACCAAACTTAGTTTTCTAATTTCTGTATTGTTAGCCCAGGGTCCAATTAAAAAAGGAAGCTGGTTGGAACAGGATCGAGTTTGGGAAGCACTGTTCTAAAACAACACTCGGCTCGTGCCTCCTGATTGCGGCCAGCAATTGTTAATTAATGCCCGCACGTTCACACCCCTGTGCCAACCTAAGGATTGTACTGTAACCACTAAAATGATTTAAAATAATTGACAATTAAAACAATCCACACCCTGTGTCTCATTTCATGACAGAAACACATTCTTTAACATTGAGGCTAGTGAGATGATATTGTATCTGTCATGAGTCTGAAGGTGTTTCCTATAAAGAATAATTTTGTGCAAGTTGGTACATTTTGCATTTGTATGTCTTAACGATTAGTTTTATTAGTTTTATTATTATAAGTGTGATATTTCCAGATTGCTGCTATATCTGTTTTATTTGCTTCTACCTTCTACCTAGCCCTCTGCAAAATTGGATCTTATTTATGTCATTGACTGCAGTATTCCCTCCATGACAATGTTCACCTAGCTGTTTGTTCTGTGATTCCTAATTTAGAACCTCTGTAGCTGTAATTTGACATGTTGTAACTTCTCTTTTATTGTGCAAACGTTATATCAGATGCTGTCAGATCCTTTCAAAAATGGTCAGTTTTTGACACATGAAGGCTGCACGTTTTTTGAGAGGTGGACTATTCATGACACTGTCATGTTTAAAAATCTCAGTAAGATTACAGTTCCTGGGTCACTTAAGTGGGTCTGGCACCTACTTACATGCTCTACACAAAGCCATTAGTCTTTCTTTTCCCCATACATAGCTCATTCCTGTCTTCCTGTCTGCTTTAAATATCTTGGTCAGCCAATAGAGAACTGGCAATGATTCTGTAATCAAAGATGTGGCAAGAGCAGGAGGTCTGAAAAAAGTGGGCACTCATATTCAGCATTTCATTGCAAAAAAATCAGTTCTGCAAGTGCCAGTGTGCTAAAAATTCTTCCTCTGAAATATAAAAGACAGATAATGAATTATAGGAAGTGTCTGGTTGTAGTCATTGTAGCTAACGGTGTTACAGCTGTTTAAGGTTAAGGGGCAATTACTGTTTCACACAGTGCCAATAACTTTTGTATTACTTTTTTCATTAAATAAATGAAGTAATTAATTGAATTAATTATTTGTTCACTCAGGTGCCATTAATCTACAGTAGTGGTTCTCAGTCTCAGTCCTGGGGACCCACTGTGGCTGCAGGTTTTTTGTTCCATCCAGCTTCTGCTTTTAATTGGACTGCTATCCCAATGAAGTGATCTATTATTTCTAAGTTTCTGTGTTTTCTTCATTTTTTGAAGTCAATGTTAAAAATTTGAAACTGAATTAAGTACATTTTTATTAAATTGTACTAAGCAGTTACAGTATATGGGAAAATTTTTTTACTTTTTAACAATATTTTCTTCCTGATTTTCATTGTTCTTTTCCAGGTTTTCTGTTTATTTATTCCATTATTTACTAATTAGTGGGTCTGGTGCTAAAGTAGTTGCAGCCTTTCACACTTCAGTGTTGTTTTCCCAGGTATCTGCTTTGCTTCTTTTTAATTGTCAGTACAGTATAAGGATACAATGATTGAAGCAAACTACACAGAAAAAGGTCAAAATAATAGAAAAAATATTATTTAAACTTTTAAATATATTGAAAATAGAAATAGTTCTTAATATTTTATTAATGTAAAAAATCATACTATTGTGCATTTCTTAATGAAGAATAAGAGAAAATAGACCAGCTAATTAAATGAGATCAGTTATTATCACTGATAGCGAATCTGGTTGGAAGAAAAACCTGCAGCTACAGAGGGTCCCCAGGACTGAGTTTGAGATCCCCTGATCTACAGTATTATTATGTTTTGGTTGAAGACCTGAAAACATTCACTATCAAACAGCTTTAGTCATACAGGGAATCAGGAAACAGGCAGATGCTTCCACAAGGCACTACACATAGCCCAGTAAATTGTTTAATTTCCTAATTTTCTCAAAATTTCATATGCAATGTGTTTTTGAAGTGTGTTCTCTTTCCTTACTCCAAATGCTGCTGGCACGTAATCCGGCTCCCTTGACCCAGTAAAAGAAAAAGGCTCTTGGAAATGAATTCATGGATATAAAGCGAAAAATACTTACAATTTTCCCTTTTTCTTAGTACTAATGAAAATTAAATGATTTGCATTTTCTTAGACAAACTGCAAGTTGTTTGAGAGATCTCATAAAAGGAAGAGACTCGGCGTGCCATGTAATTGCAAGTCTATCATTAAGCCGACCTACTGCTGAATAATATGAGCATTAACTCTGAAGTTGCTGCAACAAAAGTGAGTTGAAAAAATTCTTAAACAAGCCATTGTCAGAGACAAAGTTATAAATGAAAGTACAATACATATGACAATCATCGGAAATTTCTAACAATGAAAGAAATGCAAAGAAAAAAGTGTTTTAGTGGTCCATTTTAATGACAGTAGAATCTCTTTTGGTACTGCATGAAACACACAAAGGGACTGTTGTCTCTTCAAAATGTATACCCAAAAGTGCAAAAATTTGATTTATTTGAGAAAATCACAAAAGAGAGAGAAACATATGGAGGAGACAACATATTAAAGGAAAGCAACAGAAAAATAAAGTCATTCTGCATCAATGAAATCTTACTAGACAGATTTGTTTTATCATCGCTTTTTCAAGGGTGGCTTCTCATCTTATCCACCTCCTAATGCCACAGTGGTCTATTATGCACAGCCCCATTTTCTTTCTCTTGTTCATACCTGTCATAACCTCCATGTGATTGATCAGCATTTTTATTTGCAACTTATTTTTGGCTCTGATCCCCACTAGTCTTTAGACTATTGTTTTGGTTTTCCCTTTGACTCCATCTTGTCTCTCCAATTCCCAGTCACTGAGCTTATGAACCCATATCTACAGTACTTCAAACTCAGATAGCTCAGATAGCTCTTCAGCTGAACATTGTTGTGTACCTTTATGTCGAGCTTCCAGCAAGTACAGCAAGGTACATAGTTTTCATACATTTCCATCCTATGCAGAAAGCCGATCTAACTGGATCGTTGCTATCTGGAAAGAGAAAGCTTTACTGTTAGCCCCCATACCTGAGTTTGTAGCTGGCATTTTAAAACAAAAGGATTTTCATGAGCTAGGGTCTGAGATAGAGCAGCGGCTGTTGAAAAATGGTTCCTGTGTTGTTTGAGTGGAACAATTTCTCTGTTCCACTTTCAAGGCCAGGGGTTTGTGAGCAGAGAAAGCGAATAACAGAAGATGACAAACCAGGCAATGAGGAGGATGCTAAAATCCTTGAGGACCATGACTATGCTTTGGCTCCAGATCCAATAGTTGTTGGCCTAGCACTTGAAAACATGTCTTTTAGAGAGGAGATCCTCCAGCTGAGGAAACAAAATGAGAACTTTACAATGAAGCAGCGGTTTAGCTTTCACGGTTTTGCTGGCTTATACAGAGACATTAGCTTTTTTACAAGGTAAGATGTTCTGCAGACTTATGTTATTATGTATTGTAGCATTGGCACTGAGCGCCACAATGGAAAGATTCACTGCTCTATACATGGCTCTTTGAGGTGGCTTGCTATCCTTAAAAAGGACTGATTGCCTTTTGCTGCACTATTTGAAAAAAGCATGTGTGACTGTGCAGAGTTGCTGTTTTTATTGGCGCTCCTGCTATTGATGATGTAATGCCAGCTTTTGGTGACTCCTCCCTGGCTGATATAACTTGTCCAACACCGTTGCAGTATTAAGCTTACATACATATTCAAGTGTCCCTGAATAAAGTTTAATGACTAATTATTGAAATTCTGTTTTTTTTTTTTTTTAAAGAACCCAAATGTAATCACATATCTGTCCCTTGTAAGTTCACAGTAGACACAAGTTTATAATGAGTCCAGATCTTATTTTTGTACCATCTTACCTTTGAAACATATAGTTTGAAGCCGTTCTCCTTTTTAGCTCCCGATGTTTGGAACAATGTTTGAATGATATGACTTTTGTCATTTAGTGTTAGTCTGAGAATGCCTTATAACGGTTGGGTGAAAAATGCCATAGCTAGTCTGTTTTGATATTGGCACCGGAATCTAAAAGAGAGTGTGCATATACAGTAGCCTATATACGAAAGCTTAGAACCAAGTAAAAAATTGGTATGAATCCTTCTGTGTGATTACTGTTTATTTTTACTTTACTATGATGCCATCTTGTTTTTGTTACGGGTATCAACTTTTTGTGCAAGAGTGAGTATCCAAGATGCTAGGTAATTAGAACCAGAGGTAACGCTTTGTGAAATTACTGAGGTGACAATACCTAAACTGGCTCTTCAGTATATTCACTGTCTGAGTTTGATTGCTATTACTTGTGCTATTTAAAGTGTTTCAGATTTTGGATCTTTTGACTATGATCTTATATTAGTTTCTTGACTTTGATTTTGGTTCATGTTTTGGGTTTGGGTTTATTCATTTATTAGGCCTCCCCACCTGGTTTTCACAACACTCATTTATTTACTCACAGTTGAGTTAAAAGATTATGTCCAGATTTTGTCTCTGTTGTCTACCATTTTCCTTCTTTTGGCAGAACAAGAATCTTATTGGAAGTGTCTTTTAGTGCTCTTTTAATACTAAGAGAGAGTGAGAGAGACAGAGCTTTGCAAAGGTATCCAAAGAGAGGATTGGAATGGATAGAAATGTGCACCACTATTTAAAATAATGACACAGTGAAGTTACATACATGTTGGTAGCTGGTCATGCAAATAGCAATCTGTGATTGTTGCTATCAACTAAATGGCTCTGACCATCAGAAAACAACAACAAAATGGCAGTGTTCATAAAAACAAAATGGGCTTGGGAATGCATAAAACAATAATAAAAAATATAACATAATCCAAACACAAAAATCTCAGGAGTTAACCAACAAAATGTCACATTACGCAGATCATTGAAGCATTACTGCTTCATAGCCTTTGAAATTTCTTTTCAACAACCCATCAAAGTCCTTCCAGTGATTCCTTGTGTGTTGTGCAGTATACTGATACTGAGAAACTACCAAAAATAAAAACAATTTTTCAAATGGTATAGTAAAAGCATTTCTTTAGTTTCGGTACCAAAAATAAATAGTACTTTTCAAGCACCTCGTGTTCAAGCACCAAAGGAAATATGCTGTTCAGTTGTTTAATCAAATATAAGTGTCTGGAGGGGATTCCAGATGGTCTTCAATTGTAAACATTTAAAAACACCAGATATTCCAAGGAGCAACCCCTACTCCTATTAATGATTTTCAGAATGCAGAGCAGCAAGGAGGCACACGATTGTGCAGTGGACCAGGGAAGTGTGTGTGTTTCATGGGCTTGGTATATGAAGTACCTCTGAGAAGAACTGGGTATTTGTTATTTGGTTTGGAGAACCATTTTGGTACCAGTACTGAGGTCGTGGTATCAATACCGAATTCAAAATTTTAGTACTGATCCAACACTAGTTGTCATCATTCAACCTAAAAAAAGCTGTTGTGAATTAGTTCTTAAACTAAAACTGGCTAATCTAGTTAAGTGGATTAGGCTAAATTGAATCAGGCTTGAATGAGCCAAACAGTCTCCAAGCAATTATTAGTCAATTAATTACCTTTTTTGTGACTATGTTGTTTCATAAAAAAAATTTATTAAACTGAGGCCTCAAAGTAAATGTGTATGAGTGAACTTTAGAAGGAACACCATGAAAAAGCTATGAGGTTTGATATATTTACCTGTCGGTGTCAGGTTTTTAAGAGATGATCTATAATATATAAATCTATGGCAAATTATTTATTTATGTGGTAATATATTAAAACATTGCCCAAGCCAGATGCAGTACACAAATGGTTCCTTGCTGTCAGGCAGCTGAGCAAAAGAAAAAGCTGTTAAATAGTAATGAGTGTTTTCTTTGCTTCAAATTCTAATTATAGGTGAATAGACTCATGGGGCCAGCTGCTGAAGTGTAATTTACTGTCATGTTCATTATATACTGTATAGTAGTGATGCCCTGATTTACAGCACAGCTCTCTAACATGCACACTTTAATATGAACAGATTGAAAAAATTAGGATACAAAACATATATTTTTGTAATTGGATAAATCATAAATGTACAATTATCTATATTTTGTCAATGTGGGGAAAAAGTCTTATCCCACTATATTTAAAGACCAGAAGTGTGCAACTAGGTGAATGTATTCTGTCAGAGGAAAATGGAACCGTGTACTTTCATGAGGATCTCACTAATTCTTTGTTCTGTACCAGGGGTCATATTACTGAAAGTTAATGGGAGAAATGATGGAGGAGGCATCCCTTCTCAACTCATGTGCTTTGCATCCTTAAATGAACCAGCAAGCTTAAAAATTATTTACCATTGAAGTCCCATTGATGAGTATTTCCTATTCTTTTTGGAATTTCACCAATTTAACTCTATGTTAAAATATTTCTGATGAACCCAAATCAATGCATTTTTCCAGTTGATTCAGCGGTGTGTTCTTGCTCCTTCTCTATTCAATGCTTGCATTGACTGAATGTTGGTAGGTTTGTGGGGTCCAGCGGCTATGGCTCATCTGTTGGTGAAGAGAGATTCACTGATCTTGACTTTGCCAATGATACTGTAATATTCACAGAGTCAATGGAGGCCCTGATCAGGGCTTTCGAGAGACTGAGTGAAGAGTCTGAGTGTCTGGGCTTGCGGGCGTCCAGAATAAAAACCAAGATCCAGGCCTTTAATGACCTCTTAGGCACAGTCATCAGCAGTGTGTCTGTTTGCAAAGGGAGGGTATACTGAGTCGAGATGCTTAGTTACTTTGGTGTCTCTGGTGACTCTCTCTATGAAGTCAGTAGACAGATTGGGAAAGCGTGGGGGTCATGGAAATAGGTGTGTGGTGCTCCCAATATTTTTCGAAAAGGGCAAGGTCCAAGGCTTTAGAGTTGCTCATGGAGTCCCGAATGAGTACATTACCTGCATTGTGAGGAAGCGTCAGTTACAACACTACAGCCACATGGCACATGTCCCCAGATTATCCAAGGATTATCCAGGATTCTTATTGTTAAGGACCCAAGTGGGTGGAGCAGGTCAATGGGACACCCATGTAACACTTGGCTGCAGCAGATAGATTGGTCGTTTCTGGAGGGTGGGGCAGAACATGTGTCTGCCTGGGGGTTTGCCAACCAGGATCACAAGCTGTTTCATTGTGTGGTGGGCGCAGAACTGTGCTACACCAGTGCATGCTCCTCAGCCTGACCTGACCAGAACCCAGAGACTTAACAGTCTGACTGACTAGTAATAAAGAAAGGCATATGCATTATGTCATAGGCATTGCAGTCAGCGTTTATTGCTCCTCATAATCAATTTTCAGAGCATGCCTTTTCTGTTACAGGAGTGAAGGAACAGAAGTTTTTTATTATGGTAAACAAAAGTAACTGGCCTTGGATGTGGTTTTTGTCAGTCGAGAGGCACAATCAATTATTTTAGAGTTGCCAACTAACTTAACATGTGTGAGACCTGGCATGTTGTTATGGTACATTGTGGTAGAAAAAGTACACACCTAAAGCAGAATTACAACCAGGAGATGAAAAATGTTGAAACATCATTATCAAAACTAAGATTAAAAGCCCTACTCAAAGTTTTTGCTGTGAATGTCACACAAGGTAAATTCTTTTATAATTATCTCAAGTTTATGAAGTGGAAAAAAGAAGCCATAGGATGCTGCAATTTATACTCACAACTGTCCATTAACCCCACTTTTGAAACTGAAACTACTTAAAAAAAAGACCTAAACCAATCAAGCAGAGTATGTCAAAAGTACATAACAAGTATATAATCAGATTCATATAAGATGCATTTTTTCATACTTTCTTTTAGGCAGAAGTGTAAAGGATTTTGTTTTTTTTTTTTGGGATATTGCTCCTTTGTGAATATTTATTTGACAACTGAAGATGCAGTAGAGGAAGGACTGACACAGCCAAAAGTAGCTTGTGTCGGTTTGTGACAGACCCTGACTAATTCCTGCTGGAAGCATTGATAGGTGCACTTTTCATCCTAAGACTACTTCACTATTAGCCTTAGGAGATGTCCAATAAGTATGGTAGCCTCAGAACTGCACCATGTTTTAGTTAAACCTGTCAGACTGTTCAACACAACTCCTTTTATGCTGTCCCAGCACCCCTACAAACTTTCAGATTTCTTTACAGTTCCAAGTCACTACACTTATCTTGTGTTTTTTTTTCAGTAAGTAGATATAGCAGTTGTTAATATTTTTTAATGTATTTATTTTAATTTGAATCAAATAACATCCCATGCAATCCAGTCTAACTAAACAAACAACAACCCACACCCAAGACAATAGAGGAGAGCCAACAACCATAGCTAATCTTTAAAAGCAGCAAGAAAGGAAGAATATCTTTTTCACCAAAACAGAAGCTTATTCTAAAATGCTATTAATTAGATCTGGCCATATTTTTAAAAAGTTTTAAATAGATCCACTAAGTGAGAAATGTACTCAAGAGATGATTTAAAGTTGAATGCTTTGCACATATGGAACTAGAGAGTATTCTGTGCATGGGCTGCCTTCCATTACTTTTTTGAAATATTAAGCAAAAAATCCTTCCCCCGTTGTGCTCTGGGATCTTTGAAAGGACAGGTCTTTAATTGTAAGGATCCTATCTGAGTAAGAAACTGATCAATATTTCTTCTGGAATAGAAATAAGTGAGAGATGAGGAAAATTGGGCAGGTTCCATTTAACAAAGTGTCTAACTTAAAAGGTGTTGTTTTGATAAGAAGTTAAATTTGAAGTGTAATTGTTTGTAGGATGCATAGACATTTTCTATGTACAAATCTCTAAGTGTTTTAATCCCAGTTATTTTCCAAACATTAAATGCGTGTGTCTGTTTGAGAGGGTGGAAAACGGTGATTGTCATGTAGAGGCGCAACATATTAGAGTTTCTCTTAAAGTGCTTCTTACATTGGTTCTATACTCTGAGTGAATCAAGGGCAATTGGATTATTAGTGTACCTACTGGGGCACAGAGCAGGGAATAGAGAGGAGTACTGAAAGATCTGAGATTTATTGCAGACCAGGCTTGTGTATATTCATCGATATTTGTTGATGTCCAGGGCCGTCATGTATAAATGTTGCATATGCACAAAAATGTTATGTACGCCCATTTCCACTCACCCTTTGTGATGTATAAAAGCCAAACTTAGCGCACACATTTTCACGGCAGCCTCACATCGTGCGTAAGCAAGTTTCTTCTCGGTTTTGCAAACTGGTGACACCCAGTGTCAAATCAGTGCTATTGTTTCTGTGCAGTCTTCCTTCTTTTCAGATTAGCATCAATAACACAGGATTTATCAAATACACTGAAATTAATTGCATATTGTTTAAACTTAATTGATTGTAATGATTCTGTAACAATATAATGGCCAAACTATTCCAAATACCATAGCTGCTTTAACCTTATTAGAAGACATCACAAATGGAAGAATTAGAAGAAAGCACGTATTTATAGATGATGATGAGAAGTCAATTTCGATTTCCAAGAGCTATCCTCTTGGAGCTGTGTGCTGAACTGGTACCGACTTTCCAAAGGCAGACTTTCAGTAATTGTGCTCTACCTGCTTTTTTGCAAGTTCTGTCCATTCTCAGGTTTTTAGCCACAGGAGCTTTTCATCGTGAACTTGCTGGCTGATCGTGTATTTCACAAACATCACTGAGTCACACCATACCAGCTGTATGGGATGCTATTATCCGCTTGTCATCCAGATAGATAAGATTTCCTTACACTGTGGTTGAACTGGCAAACACAAAAGTGCAATTTACAGAAGCATCCACCTTTCCAAATGTAATCAGACTGGTCAACTGCACGCACATTGCTATTGCAATGGTGCTGGACAAGCTACATCAGCCATGGATGAATCACCAAATAAATAAGCTGACATTACATCATCTATACCAGGACAGCCTATAAAAATGGCAAGTCTGCACAGTTGCAGGTGCTTTTTCCAACTAGTGCGGCAAAAGGCAAGCAGATGTTTTAAGGCTAACGAGTCACCTCAAATAGCCATGCAAAGAGCAGAGAAAGTGTCTATTATGGCACTCAGTGCTGACACTACATTAAAGACACCTTCAGAGAATGAATTTACAAATGTAAATAGAAAGCATTTCAGCTCTATTAATCCGCTGGTCTATAGTCCACTGAAGTGTGTCGCATTGTGCAAGCTGTAGCGTGCTGCATAATGTGGCAAAAAATCGTGGCTTGCCCGTACCTGAAGAGATGCAGTATGATGAACCTGACCCTGACCCATCAAATGATCTGCCAAATAGGACAGCGTTACAACTTTGTTTGAATGTAATTAACAGAATGTAAAAATAGGTAATCGGATGCAGCATTTATTTTTTAACCAGTTCATTTGATTTTTGATCAGTATCCCATAGTACACCCCTTATATTCCTTAATTCTTTGGCCACAACTCTTACAGCATCCACTATTGCATTTTGTAACTCCAGAACAGCGACCATCAGCACACAGCCAGATGGCCACTCAGGGGTTTTTGAGGCAGAGGTGTGTGTACAGCTAGTGCCCATATATGTGCTGGGTACAGTCGCGTCCTTGGCACGGGGGACAGCTTTTGGAATACTGTCTGAAACAGAACAAACAAGTGGTGGGCAACAAATCACTTTTTCACGTTCACTTTGATATCTGACCACTTCTTTTTTTATTTTCAGGCACTGTGCAACTTTCTGAACTTGAACTTTTGAGTGTCTTCACCATTCTGTATCACTCCACTTCCTTTTGTTGCTTATACCAATGCTTAAGCCAACAAATAGTAAGTTTTTTCCTTGCCTCCACTTTGCATTCACTGAAATTCTTCTATTTCTCCCCACATGCTTTTCCCAGTGTCTTCTGACAGAACAATGAAAGTGAGGGGATATTTATATTGATTTTATATATTCAAATAAGAAAAATTCTGGGAGGAGTTGGGGTGGGGCTATAGGCACTCTTATTCTGCTTTATAAAGGGGAAGTGAGTGGAACCTGGTATACACACAGGTTTATACATCTGGAATTTTTTTTTAAGCACACTTCCAGTTTTGTCCGTACACCATGTTTTAGTGTGAATTCTGCGCATTGCGTTATACATGAGGCCCCAGGTCTTGATGGATTGAATACAGTATTTGCCACGCAGTAATAAAATTGAAAGTTAGGTACTGCCATGAACCCTTCGTCTTTAGGTCGTTACCCTTTGGATATGTGGATGTTTCAAATTACAAATAAATGAGGTTATGATTGAATCTAATTTCTTAAGATTTTGTTAACGTATATGGGGATGCTTTGAAATAGAAGAAGAAGCTTGAAGGATGTTCATCTTGACAGTGTTGATTCTACCTGCTATCGTGAGATGGAGGATAGACGATCTATTCACTTCTTGTTTCATTTTTTCCATGCAGACAGCAAATTTTTGTTGAAAAAGAACCTTATATTTACTTGTGATATTTACCCCTAGATATTTAAACTGATTTGCTAAGGTAAATGGGAAGGTGTTCAGTCTAGTATTGAGTACTAGAGAATTCACTAGAAAAAGCACACTTTTATTTAAATTGATTTTGAGTCCAGATATCTTTTGAAAATTTACTAATGCTTTTAGAACTGTGAGAAAAAAAACCCACATTGTCAATAGCTGGTTACTTTACGGTAGCCAAAATGTACATGTAATTAATGGAAGAAATGTAAATATAATAATTGAACTTTAACAAAAAAAAATTGTAAATATCTGGTTTCTTTGTTCTTGCCATATTCAATAGAAGAAATTTCGATATAACAATATAATGATTGACGTTTACCAAAAAAAAAGGGACCGAAAAGGAAATAAAATATATAGTTATGGCCAATGACACATTACAAAGGGTTGCAAGCTGCAAGTAAAATCTTCTTTGCCTTGCCAGAATATGGTATGACTTATGATTATGTTTCAAAAGGATGTTAGGATCATTCTTCTTAGCTCTTTTCTGCTTCTTCTGGAGAGCTAAAAATGTAAAACTGAAATTCAATAACTTATCTTGTGGTTTAGTGAAGTTTGCTGACTAGCTCCATCTGTGCTTCCATGAGAGACAGTATGTTCTCCACTTTTAAGTTTTTTGTTTGTAGCAGGTAAAAAATACAAATTTAGTAGTTTACATATGAAATATCCCAATTTACTATTATGAACTAGTATTCGGTCATAACCTCTTCTTAAGTAATCAAACTGTTCTTTTGCCCAGAATTCCATGTGACTGCTTTATTCAGACATGTTGTTGGCTTTGTTATGGATTTCAGAATTTTCTGTTTCCATCCGTAATAAGGGATCTCGGGAGTTTCTGATAATATTGCAGATTCGTGCTGCTCATTCCACCATCTTTCATTTTTCCATCCATGAAAGCTTATTTCTGTATATAGAGTTCTGAAATACATTGCTACATAAATAAAGAAGGGTTATATACAATACAAATGTAACCCCTCTCATTTGCTCTCTCTATCTATCTATCTATCTATCTATCTATCTATCTATCTATCTATCTATATATACTGTGTGTGTGTGTGTATACTGTATGTGTATATTTAATAATTAAAATGCTAAAGTTTGTCTGTCACACCATTACTCACAAACCAATGGGGCTAAACCTTGATTTGTATCTTAATCGAAAGCTTATGATTTGATGTGCTCTGGAAATTCAAAAAAATGTTGCTAGCGGCCTGTCCTGACTCAGCAAGAAAACAGGATAACTGATTTTGTGAGTCAACCAGGAGAAGTGAGAAAAAGGCTAAACAAAAGAAAATAAAAATAAACTGTAGCAACCGTAACCAAGGCGAAAAGCAAAATCAAGTCAAATAACAATAATTCGTAACCAGACAAAACAAGAAGAGAAAACACATAATAGATCAAAATTAAATTAAGGATTTTATCCGCAGATTGAGTTATGTTAAAAGTGAAAGGATGACCTTTTATGCTGGTCGTTGATTAAGCCACATTCACAACCCTGGAGTCTCTGCCCCTTAAAACTAGGGATGTGACCCTGACAGCGATACAGAATATGGCTTCTCTTAAAGGAAAAGGCTACAAAGCATCAGTTTCCAGCCTAATTCATGATATAGCCATGACCTATACCGTGTTTCCAGCAAAGTGATGGAGAAATTAAGTGATAACTACAATATAAAAGTGAAGAATTATTATAATGGTAGAAAGTAAAATAATAGAAACAACTCTGCTGAGTGTCAGTCACATTGCTGAAGGTGATAAAGTGACAAAAAAAGAATAATAGGACAAGGTGATGAAACACACTGATAAGCAAAAAGTAATTGTAAATATAACATTTTTAGGTAGACACAGCTCTGTGGCCCTAAAGTTCATCTAAAGTGACCTTTAAAAAAAAAACCTGGAGTTTTTTTTGTTTTTTCTGTCCTCCCTGGCCATCAGACCTTACTTTTATTCTATGTTAATTAGTGTTCCCTAATTTTAATTCTTATTTATTTTGTCTCTTTTCTCTTTCTTCATCATGTAAAGCACTTTGAGCTACATTATTGGTATGAAAATAAATGTGCTATATAAATAAATGTTGTTGTTGCTGGTCATGTGTTTACAGTAAAGTGACTGAGAAACCAAGTGATAACCACCATAATGAGAGAAAGAAAAAGAAGAGCGAGAACATCTGCTGATCATGAAGCAAATCTCAGAAGGTGATTAAGTGATGAAAAATGAAAAAGAATAAGAAGATAAGAGGCTGAACCACATCAACACACAATAAGTAATTAGGAATATAGAGCAACTGATCAGCAGACAAACACAACAGCTCATAGGCATACAAGACAAAGTCCAGGAGACAGAATGCAAGAACTCCAGAGATGCAGAAATGCACAGTGACAATCGAGAAGATTGTTAAATAGTCGAAACGCTCGATCATATAAAAGCATTGCTTTTACATCATTACATCAATGTTTCTTTGAAGACCACTACTTGGCAAAGTTATATGAGCAAAGTGATCAATGTAAAGTTATATTTTTTTAATGCTGAAAACAAAATGATTTGTGGTGAAAACAGAAAAATCCTGCTTGATCTAGATGAGCCAACAGAAGTAATAAAATACATTATGGCTTCTAGAAGAATTGAAAGAAGTGACTATTTAGAAATCATAAGTAGTATCAACAGCTTCTTATCTTGAATTTGTTTTTTGTTTGCATTTTATTTTAGGACCATAGGTCCGTGTGTTTTACTAGTATGTTAAATTGAACAATCTAAACTTTTCAGACCTAATCAATACGGCAATCTGTAAATGATTGTAGTTCTTAAAGGCTGCTTTTTTATGTAGAACATAGATTTGGCATGCCACTAAAATGGAGCTGGTAAAACTGCATGCTTCATAACCAGCACTTGGTGTACCAGCAGAGGTTAGGAAATCAAAGTATTTTATGAAAAGTGAGGGAATGTTTAAATTAAAATTTTAAAAGTAGATAAAAGGATTCTAGACTGTTTCTGTCCACTTCAAACCAGTAAATACCATCCCTCCATCTTAAATGCTTGTTGAGCGATGATATCTAATGCTGTGATACTGGCAGGCTACTACAGCAACTGATGTCATTACCATATACAAAATGGCCCTGGCCGTGAAAATCAAACATTTTTTGGGTGCTGTGTGTGGCAGAATTCATTCTCAAAATGTCAGAACCTTGACAACATTATAATATTTGTAAAATCAAATAATATTAGAAAAAAAACTACACAGGCAAAATGATTAAAAACTGATAACAAGTAAGACACAATGATCGTGACACATGAATGTCTGTGGGAACATAAGCACTTCAAGTTAGTGGTGACCAAATAGTCTTGGCTCAGATGATTATGATGATTGGATTTCACTTTTCATATGGAGGGCAGAACTGAGTTCATATACCACATCTGGATTGAGAATAAATCACAGTGAAGGCACTAGCTGCACAAAACAATACCTGTTCTTTATATGCCTTTGGGATGCAGGAGAAGACGAGATAATTCCAGATATCAAGCAGCAAATCCTTGCAAATGTGCCAAAATCCCTAAGCCTGATCAAATTGAAATTGACCACAGCTCCTTAGAGCCTTGAGACTGCAGCTCTGATCTCTGGCCAGAAACATAAAACAGTTTTAATTTTTACTTTTAAAAACATCATCAACCTGTGGCATTATATGTGGACGAATTTTCTGCAATACGATGCATACATTGAAAACAGTTTCTAAAATGGACATCAGGCATTGCTGTAATAGTTAGGCTGGAGTATGAGAGGGAAAAGTTTTTCTAATTGCACTGTATATTAAAATGTGATTCTTTGTCTCCAAAATATTAACAAAAGTACACATTTCTCTTTGTTTATTAAAAAGTAGAATGGCATGCATACAGTTAGGTCCATAAATATTTGGACAGAGACAACTTTTTTCTGATTTTGGTTCCATACATTACCACAATGAATTTTAAATGAAACAACTCAGATGCAGTTGAAGTGCAGACTTTCAGCTTTACTTCAGTGGGGTGAACAAAACGATTGCATAAAAATGTGAGGCAACTAAAGCATTTTTTTAACACAATCCCTTCATTTCAGGGGCTCAAAAATAATTGAACAATTGACTCAAAGGCTATTTCATGGGCAGGTGTGGGCAAGTCCGTCGTTATGTCATTATCAATTAAGCAGATAAAAGGCCTGGAGTTGATTTGAGGTGTGGTGCTTGCATGTGGAAGATTTTGCTGTGAACAGACAACATGTGGTCAAAGGAGCTCTCCATGCAGGTGAAAGAAGTCATCCTTAAGGTCCGAAAACAGAAAAAACCCATCCAAGAAATTGCTACAATATTACGAGTGGCAAAATCTACAGTTTGGTACATCTTGAGAAAGAAAGCAAGCACTGGTGAACTCAGCAAAGCAAAAAGACCTGGACATCCATGGAAGACAACAGTGGTGGATGATCGCAGAATCATTTCCATGGTGGTCAGAAACCCCTTCACAACAGCCAACCAAGTGAACAACACTCTCCAGGGGGTAGGCGTATCGATATCCAAGTCTACCATGAAGAGAAGACTGCATGAAAGTAAATACAGAGGGTGCACTGCAAGGTGCAAGCCACTCATAAGCCTCAAGAATAGAAAGGCTAGATTGGACTTTGCTAAAGAACATCTAAAAAAGCCAGCACAGTTCTGGAAAAACATTCTTTGGACAGATGAAACCAAGATCAACCTCTGCCAGAATGATGGCAAGAAAAAAGTATGGAAAAGGCGTGGAACAGCTCATTATCCAAAGCATACCACATCATCTGTAAAACACGGTGGAGGCAGTGTGATGGCTTGGGCATGCATAGCTGCCAGTGGCACTGGGAAACTAGTGTTTATTGATGATGTGACACAGGACAGAAGCAGCCGAATGAATTCTGAGGTGTTCAGAGACATACTGCTCAAATCCAGCTAAATGCAGTCAAATTGATTGGGCGGCGTTTCATGATACAGATGGACAATGACCCAAAACATACAGCCAAAGCAACCCAGGAGTTTATTAAAGCAAAGAAGTGGAAAATTCTTGACCCAACTGAGCATGCATTTCACTTGTTGAAGACTAAACTTCGGACAGAAAGGCCCACAAACAAACAGCAACCGAAAGCCGCTGCAGTAAAGGCCTGGCAGAGCATTAAAAAGGAGGAAACCCTGCATCTGGTGATGTCCATGAGTTCAAGACTTCAGGCTGTCATTGCCAGCAAAGGGTTTTCAACCAAGTATTAGAAATGAACATTTTATTTCCAGTTATTTAATTTGTCCAATTACTTTTGAGCCCCTGAAATAAAGGGATTGTGTTAAAAAAAATACTTTAGTTCCCTCACATTTTTATGCAATCTTTTTGTTCAACCCACTGAATTAAAGCTGAAAGTCTCTGAAAAAAGCTGAAAAAAGTTGTCTCTGTCCAAGTATTTATGGACCTAACTGCATGTAGCTTCCTGAAAAAGAATCCCAAAATGCATCTGTGACACACTAAAGAAGCCTGTAAGATATTAAGCCGAGAGATATCTATCCTCAGTGGATCTTGACTTATTCAAATAAAGCAGACTAGCAAATTTATGCTTCATAATGGCAGATTAAAGCACAGAAATGATCTTGTAATCTCAAGCTGTGTTTTAATTAGTAGGCTAAGTGCTTGAGGGCAGCAAAGTCAAATTTTAATTTTCCTCTTTCAGAAATACAGGGCAAGAGCTATTAAAGTGACGTTAACAAGAATAAAAATTCAATCACTGTAAAATGTAATATCTCAGCATTGACTAAAGCACAAGATAGCACCATAGTGCAAAGACTTGATGCTTGCAAAATTCTGAATCGAATGATCAGTTAAGACCTTGTCCACAGAAAGAAGGATGAGAGCGTTAGTTTCAGTATGGGACTGCTATATTGCATACACTGATGCAGCGTATTGTCACACCCACCACACAGCAAACCTCCTCAGGATCCCAAAGTAGGACCTGAGTGCAGCCATACAACAGGTGACACTTCAGCACCACATTAGTCTGAATGGAGTGGAACAGTGTGACGCTTTTTACATTGGCTGCCAGCAACCCCCAAGTTTTCCGTGCAAGTTGGAGGACCTGCTTACAGTGCTGGATGCAGGTTAACATCATACCCAGGATGGAGCAATTGCTGGTTAAAAGCCATGCTCAAGAGCCCAAAGGAGTGAAATCTCTTTTGGCATTTACGCGATTTAAACCGGCAGCCTTCCTATTGCCAGTGCAGATCCCTAGCCTCAGAGCCACCACTCCACCCCGATTGCTATAATTGTAGCTTTTATTTTAAAAAATGCATAGGTTTAACTTACTCAAGTGGGAAACTCCTGCTGCTCTTTCAAGATAAAAATATGATATAAAAATGTTTTTGTATAATGCTAATTATTTCCCATTATGATGTGGATTCAGAAATAAAAAATAAAGTACATGAGTTGTCAGTTTTTCAAAAGCATTAGTGTGATGATTACTAGCTGATGCAAAACTCCATTAAAAAGACCTGATAGCTGTACAACAGCTTTGTGTTCATTCTCTAAATTAGGGGTTCCCAACCTGTGATGCCTGCACCTCCAGAGAGTGCAAGATGGTGCGAAAGAAAATTTACCTGCTTGCAAGCTACTAAGGCTTGGAAGCTGTTTTGTTATAATGGCAGGTTATTCATACAGGCATCTGTCATAAGACAGGTTGCAGTAACCTGAACTAGGACAACTACTTTATTTAGCATGCGTCCGTTATACACAAGAAAGATGAATTTTCCTTGTTAAATACACAAAAAAGAAATGGTTGGCTGATTTGCGTAATTTAAAATGAAATGCTTAGGTACTGTTTCATAAGTAAGGGGGAGGGAGGAAAATTAATATTAGAAGCCGATTGAAATGGGAACTTTCCTCTTCTGCTTTGCAACGCATGAATCCATGTACTCATCTGTGACTGAATAAAGACTGATTGATTGAATTATTCCTGACTTCCTTGGGGGTTACTTTCACAATGGCATTTCAAGGGGTATGACAAAGAGGAAGGTTGTGTCACCATTCGCCAAAATTGAGTGAAGTGCATTGTCCAACTTTATTGTGTCTTGCAGGATGCTGTGCTTGTCGGTCATTTATTAATTAATGTTCTTGTTCTATGATATGAAATGAATTGAGCATTACATGCTCAGTTGTCACCTGTGAGTCAGCAACAGAAGCGTGCTTTCTCACAGGTTCCTTACTGTGGGTGGAGCTTTCGTGAGGGCAAATAACATTTTTTTTTTAAGAGAATAAGAATTTGGACAGCAATGATCTGTAGATAAGATCGAGGTCTGGTATTGATTTCTCTGCAAGCCCTGATTGTGAAACGTCACTGATTGAAAGTTTTGATTGACATTTTTGCCATGGGAGGACAAGGGGTAATGAATTGATGCAACACCTAATGCTCATCTCTCCTGCTGGCGGTCCTAGCAGTACCACAGCAATTTTAACTGTGCGGCACAATTGTTTTTTAGCTGCAGTGCAGATGTTATCAGGGGACAAAGCTCGTTGACTGTGTTGCATTGCTTAGTGGCACACCGGCACCCATTGCTTCACGGTGTCTCCAATTCCGCCAAAGTCCTTGATTTTTGATCGTGTGTCATTTCCTCGTGGCGCTTGATACTTTGTGGGATGCCCCATCCCCCAGATCAATCTAATGTATAAGCTTCACAGGGGGCACATTTACAAGACTATTGACTACTTATAAAGGTAAATTGCTCAATTTATATTTAAATGTTTTGCACCGAGTTAAAAGATTTTTGTTTTAAGTTCAATTTGTTCTCCCAAAGTACTGTATATGGTTCAATTTGTGATTTAAAAATTCGAAATTTCACTTCTTCATCCTGAAATGTGATTATTTCTTTTGTAGGAGTTCCACACAAATATCAAACATTTTCTAGAGCTGTGGGTTATAGAAGAGGTCGGGAACCACTGCTCTAAATGTAATGGACGGGGTGATAGTTGTCCATCCATTTGTAAAACCATTTCCTAACCATTTTATCCGCATCACTTTGTTCACTTTGTTATGGCTTTCAGAATGTACTGTGTACATGCTGTGGTGAATGGGGAGTGGGAGTAATGAGGGATCTCAGGAGCTTGTGGTGATGTTGCTACTTTGCTCTACTTCTTTCACCCTCTGTTGTTTTTCCAACCATGAAAGCTTGTTTCCATACGCAGAGGTTTGAAATAAATTGCTACATATATACAGAACAGTTATATACAATAAAAGATGATCACTTCACATCTATAGAAAGTTGTGCTCATAAGTTTACATACCCTGGCAAAATTTGTGAAATTTGGCCATTGTTTGGAAAATAAGTAATCATGCAGAAAGCTTTCGTTTTAATTAAGGAGTGTGCTCAGACAAGGCAGTTTATTATCACATAATTGTGTTTGTCCTTTTTAAATCATAATGACAACTGAAATCACCCAAATGGGCCCGATCAAAAGTTTACATACCCTTGAATGTTGGGGCTGATAATATACAAGCCAGCTGACACACACAGGTTCAAATTAAGGAAGTGTCTACATCTGTAATTCTCCTGATTATAATCTGTGTCTATAAATACTGTATATATAGTCTATATATATATATATATATATATATATATATATATATATTTATATATATATATATATAGTAACAAAGGCGCTATATAGGTGCTTGACCCGACACAGATGGACAAGGAGGCACGTATAAAAACACAAAGACTTTGTTTTTCTTCGGCTGTGGGACACGTCTTCCCCGTGTCACACAGCCCAAACACAGTCCCCAAAACACAAGCACAAAACAGTTCTCTTCCTTTCTTTACCACCATTCCTCCTCAAGCTTCATCTCCTTCCTCCCAACTCTGGCTCACCGAGTGGTGGTGGCTGGGCCCTTTTATAGCCCACCCGGAAGCGTTCCAGGTGATTAACCACCTGGTCCTAATTGCACTTCCGGGTGGGGCTGAAGACTCGTCCAGCCGGGCTGTGGGAAGCAGACAGCCCCCCCTAGCGGCCACCCCGGGCCCTAAGCAAGCTGTGGAGGACTCCTTCTCCCATGGAGCCCTGCGGGTGGTTGGGGAATCACCGTCGGCCATGGAGGCTGCCAACAAGCGTCCCAGGGGAGGTATTGGACTGTCCATGGCGTCTCCCCCGGAACATAAGCAGCAGGGGCGTCCCTGCCGGGCATGGGACCCGGC
>JANRMT010062795.1:19093356-19115865 GCA_026402145.1 Polypterus bichir lapradei | reverse complement strand
TTAATAAAAGGCAAAGCCCTCACTGACTGACTCACTCACTCATCACTCCAACTTCCCGTTTAGGTAGAAGGTTGAAATTTGGCAGGCTCATTCCTTACAGGTTACTTACAAAAGTTAAGCATGTTTCATTTTGAAACTCTATGCGTAACCGTCATAACTGAATCCTACTTACGTACATATATATGTTCATAGCCTGCAGCTCGGTCCCCCATCCCCATGCCTCCCACATAATTGACTGCCTGCCCATATAAGGCCATCCGTCAGCAGCAGTCCAAGCTGTGAGAAAACAGTACAAAGGAGGCGTGTCAGACGTCGTGGTACATTTTGTGATGTAGCTAGACGGAAACAACTTCATGACGCTGCCGCCTAATACTCACAGAAAAATCCACAAGTTAATAGACACGCTGCCGCCAAATATTCGCAGGCAAATCCACAGTTAATACCGGGAATGCCTGTTAAACATCTTAGATTCACGAGTAGTGATTTGGGTGGTGAGATGTCTATCGAGGTGATCACCATCGATCAAAGAACTGTCACTTACAGAGTGGTTTCCATGCCCGGAGATATCGCCTGCCTTTTCCATTCTCTGTGTTACATATTGCACAGCCATATCAGGCTCACTCTTGATATCCAGAGGAACACTGTGTCTTATGTATTGAATGACTGGGACAGGTTCAAGGTGTGGACTGATGACGGTACAGGAGATAATTATACTACACAGGAGCACTAGAAGAGTGAAATGCTTAAGCCTTTCACCTATTCTTCTGCATGTGAGTTGATGGCTGCCGCTGAATTGTTCGGTTGTCGCTTTCAAGTGTACCGAAATGGCCAAATATTTTACACCTTTGGACAACTGCCAATGCCTCTTAAACATCTTAGATTGACAGGTGACGATTTCAGTAGTGGACACTTTGATGTTTATGAATGTTTAAACTCTCAACAGCTGGATGCGAAGTTATCGATGAAACCGGTTGTATGCTACAACACTTGACAGATGCCGAATATCACTTCAACACAAGTTCTGCAAACACTAACGTAATTGAAATAAACCATGAAACTCAAACCGATTATGACAGCAGCAATCCAAGCTGTGAGAAAACAGTAAAAAAGAGGCATGTCAGACGTCGTGGTACATTTTCTGATGCAGCTAGACGAAAACAACTTTGTGGCGCTGCCGCCAAATACTCGCAGAAAAAATCCACAAGTTAATAGACATGCTGTCGCTAAATACTCTCTTGGCAAATCCACACCTTCATAGAGACGCTGTCAATAAATACTCGCAGACGATTCCACAAGTTCATAGACGCGCTGCCGCTAAATATTCGCAGGCAAATCCAGAAGTTAATACCAGGAATGCCTGTTAAACATCTTAGATTCACAAGTAGCGATTTGGGTAGTGAACACTTCAATGAATGAAACCTGTTATCTTTACAACGGTTGACAAACACGGAATGTAACTTGAACACAACACGTCCTCTAAATACAAACCTGATTGAAAGAAATAATGATAATCAAATCCTTGATGACAGCAACACTCATAACAGTCACAAAACAATTACATTGACAATCATGTTACATTATTTTTAAAATGTTTCCTTTTCTTTTTCATAACTTCTTTAACACACTACTTCTCCGCTGCGAAGCACGGGTATTTTGCTAGTATATCGTACAGTATATATAATATATATATGTATGTATGTATATATATATATATATATATATATATATATATATAGTGGCTGGTTGCCGGACCCCATGTCCTGCCGGGACGCCCCTTCTATGTATGTTCCGGGGGAGCAGCCAGGGGCTCTTCAGTACCTCCCCCGGGATGCTTTGTAGCAGCCTCCCTGGTTCATGATGGTGCCTCAGCTTCGCGTGGGGTGTCATGGGAGTTGGAGTTCTCCCCACCCCTTTGGGGATCTGGGGTGGCCACCATGGGGGGGCTGCAGGGATCCCAGCGCCAACCTGGACACCTCTACAGCCCTGCCTGGAGGTGCAATCAGCACCTGCTGATCCAACACCTGGAGCACTTCTGGGAGGGCTATAAAAATTTACTGCCTCCCTTCCAAGGGGAGCCAGAATCGGGAGGAAGAGGACGAGGTTGCTTGGGAGGAGTGGTGGTGCCAAGGTGGAGGACTGTGTGTACTGTTTGAACTGTTTGAGTGCTTTTGGGACTGTGTATTACCTGTGGGTCACGGTGAAGACATGTGCCTGCAGGGAAAGAAAAATAAAAAGTATTTGTGTGTTGACATGTGCCTCTGGGTAGTCTGTGCCGGGTCGGGCGCAATATAGCGCCTTTATCACAATATGTATGCATGTATATACAGTATATATATATATATACAGTACTGCTAAGGTCTATATGTCTATCACACAATTACTTCCAAGCTAATGGGGCTAGAACTTGGTCTTAATTGAAAGCTTACGACCTGACAAATTACCAGCTTTCAGATCTCAGTACTGGTATCAAAACAGTTTAAGTCCTGCTTGTCTTTCAAAGCAAAAAACTTAAAAATGTTTTTTTTTGTAATGCTGATTATTTCCCATTATTGTGTAAAGTCAGAAATAAGAACATAGTACATGATTTGTCCATTTTTCTAAATAATTAGTGAGATGATCGCTAGCTGATACAAACTCCATACTTTTAAATGTTTACTCATATGAAGACAATTTGGAGTAGTCAGTTAACCTAAACTGCACATCTTTAGGATGCAGAAGGAAAACCCACCAAAGTTGTTATCATTAATGACAAAGGCTATAAAAAATTTGTTAAGTAAAATAAAAATCAAACTAAAAGCTGAGTGAAAAACAGAAACTACTGCATACTGAAAAATTACCTGAAATCAAATTAAAATGGGAGGAAACAAAAACCTGTTGTTTCTATTTTTTTAAATAAACCAACTGCCAATAGACTACTGTTAACCAATCTTCTTTCAGAGGCTCAAGCGTGTGAACTGAGTCCCCCCACCGAAAGTTTACAAAGTAGTGCTGGTGCAATGGCCTTTCTTCTGGTAATTAATTATTAAAACTTGGCATGGCGTGTGTATAGGAAAACCTTTGAAAACAAATGTTAAAGTGATCCAATTTTTATTATATTTTTTTAATCCTTCCCATCGCAAACATAGTTCGGCAGATTTTATTTTTGAATTAATTTTGCCCTGATGTCTGATCAGAGCGCAAGTAGAAAAGAACTCCAGAGATAGTGTTTTAGGACTAATTACGTCCACTATCAAGTTACAAAAATTTTAATAATTCAATTGTGGAATATGCTTTTTTTTATTTACAATGATTAATGAAGCATTATGAGTTTGAAATCAGCATTTAAAATGAAGGTCTAGCAGGTTATGTGTGCTAACATCCTTCTTGAGGTACTGTGTGTATTTGATCTGAAGTTTAAAATGTCTTGTGCTGTCCAAATGAGCAAATGGTGATGGCTACAATGCGAGTAATACACATTTTATAAAATGTTCAGAAGATAACTCTCTGTATTAATGACTGGAGCAAGAAGAGCTTCACTGATTTATGGGCATCAAACTGTACTGTCAGGTTCATAGTAATTATGATTGGTGTAAATGTTCGTTCTAAACACTCTTTCCCTGATCTGGAATATTTATTGATTACGTTTCATCACTTTTAGCCTCTGAGAGAGTTCTTCTGTTGTTTTTCTGGTTACTGTTTCCACTGATCAGCCACCACATTAAAACCACTGACAGAAGTGAATAACATTGATTATCTTGTTACAATGGCACCTGTCTATGAGTGGGAGATATTAGGCAGCAAATGAACAGTCACTTCTTGAAGGTGATGTGTTAGAAGCAAAAATGGGCAAGCATAAGGATCTGTGTGATTTTGACAAGTGCCAAATTGTGATGGCTTGACAACTGGTTCAAAGCATATGGGGTGTCGATGGGTGCCGAAAAGCTCATTAAAGCATGTGGGGAGTGAAGGCAAGTCCATCTGGTGTGACCCCACTGAAGAGCTACTGCAGCAGAAAATTCTGAAAAGCTTAATGCTGGGCATGAGAGAAAGGCATCAGGACATACAGTGCATCTCAGCTGGTTGTTTATGGAGCTGTGTGACTGGAGACTGGTCATAGAGCCCATGCTGACCCATGTGCACCACCAGAAGCACCTACAATGAACATGCGATTAACTGAACTGGACCATGGACCAATGGAAGATGGTGGTCTGGTCTGATGAATCATATTTTTATTTGGATCATGTGTATGGCCAGCTGTGTGTGTGATGTTTACCAGAGGAAGAGATGCCAGCAGAATGTCTGACAGAGGTAGTATGATGCTCTGGGCAATGTTCTACAGGGAACTTTGCGTCTTGTCATTCCTGTGGATGTTAGTTTGACACATACCACTGTCTAAAGATTGTTTTAGAACATGTATACCCCTTCATGGCAATGATATTCCTTAATGGCAGTGACCTTTTTCAGCAGGATAATGGGCCCTGCCACACTGCAAAAATTGTTCAGGAATTGCTTAAGGAACATGGCAAAGAATTCAAGTTGTTGACTTGCCTTCCACATTCCTCAGATCTCAATCCAACTGAGCATCCATTGAATAAGGTAGAAAAACAAATTCAATCCATGGAGGCCCCGCCTTGCAACTTATAGGACACAAAAGATCTGCACCTAATCCAGAATGGTGCCAGATACCATAGGACACTGTTGGAAATCTTTTGAACTCCATGCCTGAGTAGTTCAGAGCTGTTTTGGTGGCACAAGGGGGAGCTACACAATATTAGACAGGTGGTTTTGGCTGATCAGTATGTATTCTTCCTCAAGCCAACATGAATAAGGCACTAAATGATTTGTACAACATTATAACTGAATAAGAATATTCAAATGTAGAGGGTTTAATTGTTGCTGGGGACTTGAACAAAATAAATTTAAAGAATGTTTGTTCTAAATGTCATCAGCATGTCACGCACCTCACCAGGAATGCTGATACTCAGGATCACTTCTACATCATGACTGTAATAGTTAACATATTTTTGGGGATGGTAAGAGAAAGTATGGACTGGCTATTCTAATGGAGGGTTATAATGGACAGTAGTAATCATGGATGTTCATCTCGTCTGGGATCGAGAATCTGGATTCAGCCAGGACACATTTATAACAGATGTCCTGATGGAAGGATTGGCATCCTGCATAAAATGGATACAATCCTTGCCTGGCTGGGAGACTGTAAAAATGAATGAATGGATGGAAAAGAACTACTTCTTGTCATCATGTACATCCCCAAAACAATAGGCAGTATCACTCTGATGTCTTTCCTGTGTGCACAACCGCAGACTGGCATCATTTGTGGATTGGCAACATCACACCAACCTTCATCACAGACATTCTGCAGGGTAATGTGCTAATTTCTCTCCTGTACTCCTTGTTCACTTATGACATGTATTTCTAGACACAGCTGCTACTCCATCATTAAATTTACTGATGACCCCCCACCATCATAGGCCTGATTACAAATATTGATGAGACAGCTTAAAGAGAAGAGGCCTACCTGCTGACTCAATGATGCCAGGACAATAATTCCATCTTTAATGTAAGCACAACCAACAAGCTAATCACAGACTTTAGGAAACAGAAGGCAGACCACACTCCTATTTACATTGAAGAGAATAATGTTGAAATCTCTCGGAGTGTCCATCACTGATGGACTGAACACAGCGTTGTCCCTTGTCAAGAAAACGTACCAGCACTTCTGCTTCCTTAAATGCTTAAAGAAGGCTCTGACTTCTCCATTTGTTCTCACAGTTTTCTACAGTTCACAGTAGAGTCTTTCTGACTACAATATATCTTGGTACAGTTCAGCTCAATTTGTTAAGCCCTTTAGAGGGTTTAAGGGAGCACAGTATATTACTGGCACCAAGCTATATTATAAACTGCTCAAAAATATCAAAGGAACACATTGAAAACACATCAGATCTCAATGGGAAGAAATCATCCAGTATATCTATACTGATATGGACTGGGTAATGTGTTAGGAATGAAAGGATGCCACATCGTTTAATGGAAATGAACCAACCTACAGAGGGCTGAATTCAAAGACACCCTGAAAAAATGATGCAGCAGGCTAGTCCATTTTGCCGGAATTTCATTGCAGCAACTCCAAATTGTACTCAGTAGTTTGTATGGCCTCCACGTGCTTGTATGCATGCCTGACAACATCGGGGCATTCTCCTAATGAGATGATGAATGGTGTCCTGGGGGATCTCCTCCCAGATCTCAGGGCATCACTGAGCTCCTGGACAGTCTGAGGTGCAACCTGGCAATGTCAGATGGACCAAAACATAATGTCCCAGAGGTGTTCTATTGGATTTAGGTCAGGCGAGCGTGGGGGACAGTCAACGGTATCAATTTCTTCATCCTCCAGGAACTGCCTGCATACTCTCTCCACATGAGGCTGGGCATTGTCGTGCACCAGGAGAAACCCAGGATCCACTGCACCAGCATAGGGTCTGACAATGGGTCCAAGGATTTCATCCCAATACCTAATGGCAGTCAAGGTGCCCATTGTCTAGCCTGTAGAGATCTGTGCCTCCCCAGATGATCACTGACCCACCACCAAACCGGTCATGCTGAACAATGTTACAGGCAGCATAAAGTTCTCCACTGTTTCTCTAGACTCTTTCACGTCTATCACGTGCTCAGGGTGAACCTGTTCTCATCTGTGAAAAGCACAGGGCGTCAGTGGTGGATCTGCCAATTCTGGTATTCTATGGCAAATGCCAATTGAGCTCCACAGGGCCCAGTAGAGGATGTCAGGCCCTCAGACCACCCTCATGAAGCAGCAGTCTGTCACTGAAGCTGCTCCTCTGTCTGGAGATGATACTCTTTAGTGGATGCAGTGGATTCTCCATGATTGACAGGAGCCTGCTCAGCACCCGTCGCTCTGCCACAGATCTCAAACTGTCCAGCTCCGTGCCTACAATAGAGCCTGCCTTCCTCACTAGTTTGTCCAGGTGTGAGGCATCCCTCTTCTTTATGCTGCCTCCCCAGAACACCACCGCATAGAAGAGGGCGCTCGCCACAACCGTTTGATAGAACATCTGCAGCATCTTATTACAGATGTTGAAAGACGCCAGCCAAATTCTCAGGCTCATTGCCTAACACATCAGTCACCCAAAGGTTAATGCAGAGAACATTTAAAACCAGCCACTGACCTGGCTTTGCTCTCTTTCTGTCTTCTCTCCTCCAGAATGAGCTTGCTCCAGCAGCTGATCTGCAGCCGCTGAACTTACCTGACGAAGAAGGCTATCTGTTGTTTTAATCTGAAAAAGGGAGCTAATGCAGGATGACCAACATGTCCGTGCTTGCTTACTGTGTTTCTGTGTGCTGGAGTGACAGCTTCCGTCTGAATAGATTCTTCCTGTTTTCACTACAATAAAGCAGATTTACTCTGAAACCTGTACTCCCCTCCTTCTCTCTTTTGCAAGTCGGTGACCCACACATCACAATATACCGTATATAGGGTAAAATGTAAGAGTAACAAATGTTAAGAGTGCTGGGACTTAAGCCAGCAGAGGTTGTTTAATTGTCAAGTTTGTAATATCAAGAAAAGTCATTAAATAGCTAGATTTGAGGGTTTTGGTACTCTCTGGCTACAAGAGTTCTATCTGCTCACTGCCATATTTTCTTGTTAACTGATCCCATTAGTTGAATTAACAGTATGTGTTTTTGTCCTTGCTGTTGGAAAAGGTGAAGTTGAAGCAGAAATAATGTCAGGCTTTGTATGCCTCTCTAGGAAAGAAAAGGAAATTGATTGAACAACATTTTGCCACTCCACTAATACCTGCATACCTGGCGTTTAACACTAGACTCCCTAAAGCCTACGAAAAAACTCGTAATCCCAGCCCACTTTATATCCCTTCGCACCTGTCCATCAGCATCTTTTGTTTTGTAAATGTGTTGATCATCGCAAGCAGTCTGCTATCCCATCCAACCACCCCCCCCGACCCCCCCCCCCACCGGCAGAACTCATCTAGGGCAAAAAGTTTTCCCAGCTCAAGTCCTCTTTATCTGCGTGTGAGGTCCTTGAGTTGCATAGGGTAAATATCATTATTTGGAACACATGCATTTCAGGAAATGCGAGAAACTGAAGAAATGTTGAACAAATACCTAAAATAGAAACTTTTTTCATGTTATAGTAGTAAGAACAAAATGTTGACATGGAGTGTATAATGTGTGAAGTGGACGTTTCTTCCAGGGAGGGCTTCTCGTTCTCCGATGTAGAACCCTCATCCTCATCTGAGTTTACCTCTGTTATAGCACGTCTTTATTTGAAAACAGCAGTGTCATATCGGGGCGAGTGTGAACATGACTGAGAGAGTAAAACTAAATAAAAAAAAAAACGCTAACCTTTACAAGCAACATAAATTTACACTGGCTGTTACAGACTCAAATCAAATGTATGTTTTTATTGTATAATAGTAACAATAAGAGCAGCTCCTTCTCAAAATTCTGGAGAGCACCCGGATTTGATCCTGGGACCTCTTAGTTATGAGTCAGCCATTCTTACCGTTGCCCTACCCAAGAGGTCATATATGCTTCATACCATAACCTGATTTCTTTTTCTTCGGTTATATTCCTAAATAAAAGGGCACTTGTTTTGTTATATGTGTAACTTTTATGAAAGTGTTTCTTTAATATTTGGACGTCCAGTCTTCACACATTATACACTCCATGTCAAAATTTTGTTGTTAATACTATAACATGAAAAAAGTTTCTATTTTAGGTATTTCTCGCATTTCCTGTCATCCTACATTTACCCAGATCGTTGTAGACACGGAACACACATGAAATTCATGTGTTCCAAATAAAGATATATTATTAACCCTATGCAACTCAAGGACCTCACATGCAGATAAAGAATAGTTGAGCTGGGAGAACTTTTTGCCCGAGATGAGCTCCGGCGTTGGGGGGATGGGATAGCAGGCTGCTTGTGCTGATTGACACATTTATAAAACAAAAGATGCTGATGGACAGATGCGAAGGGATTTAAGGTGGGCCAGGATTACAAGTTTTTTCGTAGGCTTCAGGGATTCTAGTGTTAAAATGGTCCCTGTAAGAGACACACCATGTCTATGTAACTCTAGTGCCTGGGTACAGTAATGACAGCTTTGGAAACTGCGAGTAAATTTTGAGGCGCCAACCACATTGTCCCATTTATTGTTCAGAGGCAGAAATGCAAACAAAAGGAAACAAAAAAAACATTCACAAGCATTTGTCCCTTCATCAGGTTCTTCAGAAAAGTGTACAAGGCTTGTCGCTTCTAGGGAGCTCTGTCTGGTGGATGCTTTGGCCTTCCGTGACGCCTGAGGTTTTATGGCAGCCAAATCGGAAGTAGAGGGGTTAAGTGCCTTCTCGTATGACTTCTCTGTGCTGTTGGGAAAGAAGGAGACAATATTGTTAGCGGCATTGCCTCCTCTCTCAGTGGATTATTACATATCTTGACTGAGCTTGCAAGGAGGTCCTCAGACAGGCATACATGATTATGTAAATCTGTGTGTGTATGTGTATATATATATGTATATACATACTGTATATTACATATATATTACATATTACATATACTGTATATATATATACATATATATATATACATATATATATACATATATATATATATATATACACAGTATATGTAAAATATGTATTTATTGTAACACACACATGCTTAGGAAGCAACCAACAAATCCTAAGGTGAGTTTCGCGAGATGACGGCTTGGTTATGTGCATTGATGTCTCTCTCTCTTTGTCTACAGCAATAAAAAAGAAAAATCAAAACTTACCTACCTTGTTTCCAGGTTCACAAAATTGCCGCGATCTCACTCCACACAACATCCGTGACGTCACTTCAAGTTCCTGTAGTGACGTCACTTTCTAGCCAATGCTGATGATGGCACTTCCGGCTCATCCTGATGATGTCACTTCTGGCCATTCACAATGACGTCTTTTCCACCATGTCATTTCCTTCCACCATTTTTTTTTTGAATCGCTACATAAAAGCCATGAAAATTAATATGTGTGTCGATTGTGGTCATTTTTTTATTTATTTTAACCCAATTTTTCATCTTTGTACGTCGGACAATATATAAGGGGTGTCACACACATGTAAGTAGGGGGCCGCGGAAGGACCTAAACGGGAGCGTAAAAGCACATGCCAGAGGAGATTGGCGGAGTACTAACCTGTCTCTCTTTTATCCTACAGAAAGAAAGACACACCACCGCCATGATCCTGCTACCATTTCCTGATTCCGCATCACCACTTCCGCCCTCCCTCTGTCGAGTCCTGATGACGTCATCAATCCCAGAATTAATCTCAGTTCCTTCCCAGCATGCATCACTCTTCATTTCCGGTCCCTCATCATAAATCTTCCCCCATTCTGCCATTTGGGCAGTCTCTGTCAGAACCTACAATTAATGTACCAATCTACTTTGACTCATCGTGTTACAGTATACGGTGCCGGAAAACCCCAAACTTTTATGTGTGTGTGGACTCATTATTACAGTGGCATAGTCGGCAGGATTCAGAAAGTCCGAAAAATGTCTGAAGGACAGGACCTCAACACTGTACTGACAGGAATGGCAGCCCAAATCCAAGCTCTGCACCTCGAACAAGCCGCGACCAAACGTGAGTTGGAGGATACCAAAGCCCGGTTGGCCTCAGCAGAAGCAATAAGACCTGATCCGCCTCGACCTCTACCTCCTCCTATCATTCCACTCACTGAGGCGAATGACATTGAATCGTATTTTGGGATTTTTGAACGCACCACCACCTGGAATCAGTGGCAGCGGACGGAGTGGGCGTCCATATTATTGCCGTACCTGAAGGGGGCCGCACAGCGAGGAGGAAGCCACGAATTATGACCTCCTGAAAGCTGAAATACTCAGCCGCTACGGCATCACCTCGGACCAGCAGGCGAGTGAATGGAGGAATTGGCAGTTTGACCCTGATCGCCCTGCCCGAGCTCAAGCTTTTGAATTTTGGGGTAAGATGGGCCGCTGGCTAAGGCCAGAAGGACCACAGGCACACTGAGTGGTTGAACAAGTTGCATGCGAAGGTTTAGTTAATGCCATGCCTAGCTATCTCGCCCAGCAGGTCCGAAGACATCCATACAAAGATATGAAGGGTCTCTTAGAGGTCCTGGAGCGTCAACTTGTGGTGCACCGAACCGGGGGATCGGAAAGGCCAGCTTGCGGTACTTGAGAGGGACATGCTGCTACCCACGAGCCCTCCTGCCGCACTGCGGAAGCCTCCTCCAAACTCCGAGAAAAACCGGCCGCACCGCGCTGTTTCAAGTGTTGTGAGGCCGGATATCTGCTGCCAGCCTGTCCTCTAAACATGGGGAATGTGGAACCGATGGACTGCAGTTGGGCCACCAGTGAGAGGTACTGTGCTCTGTCTAATCCTCTGGCAATTCCGAACTTGGGAGTGGTGTTGGTGAACGGGCATATGGTTGTGGCTTTGTTTGATACCGGCAGCAACATTACCATTGTAGCTCGCCGTTTTATTCTACCGCAACAGTGGCTTGGGCAATATACAAAAATTACCTGTGTGCATGGGAAGACCAGATCTTATAAGTCCGCTCGCTGTTACATCTCATGGGAGGGAAACTTAACTCAGCTGTCTGTAGCTGTGTTACCTGAACCTCCCTTTCCTGTAATTTTAGGACATGACTGGTCTCAGATTAACCACGGTAGACTTAAAACCACTCCTATATCCAAGTTGGGTCTTATTATGGAGGGACAGGGCACCCTCCCCACGGCCCCCACGCTGTGCTTACCGACGAACAGTGATGACGTAGGCAGGACAGAGGAAAATATTCAGGCGACGGACCCAATCCCGGAAATAGATCCAGGGGAGGGCCCAAGCCATAAAATTAATATTTTATCAAGACCTGTTGATCATTTAGATAATATGGATCACTGATTTAGATCTACGCCCGCCTCATTTAGACGGGAGCAGTGGAATGATGACTCCTTAAAGTTCACCAGAAATGCTGTTGTGTCTATTAATGGCCAATTGGCTACTAGTTCCCTGCCACCGGAGCCCTACTTTGTTTTGGATAATGATCTGTTGTATCGGGTCGCTAGTCACGAGAGTGAGGTTCGGAAATTGTTGTTAGTACCAAAGACCTTCAGGCGGGAGGTCTTCGAACTAGCTCATGCCCACCTCCTAGGCGCCCATCTCGGGGCCGAAAAAACACTAGAGAGAATTAAACTCCGCTTTTATTGGCCTGGAATAAACGAGGAGGTCAGACGTTTTTGCCAGTCCTGCCCGGAGTGTCAGATACGTCAGATTCCTAGGAGGAACCACGCTCCCCTTGTTTCAATTCCCCTAATTGATGTTCCCTTTGAGTGGATCGGTATTGATCTAGTTGGACCCCTAGAACCCTCGAGCCGTGGCCATAAATATATATTAGTCATGTTTGATTATGTGACACGATACCCAGAGGCGGTTCCGCTGCGCTCCGCTAATACAAAAAGTATCGCACGGGAATTAGTCCTTCTTTTTTCCAGAGTGGGAATACCTAAAGAAGTCCTGACGGATCAAGGTACTCCCTTTACTTCAGATACGTTCAGGGAGGTGGCCAAGTTATTCCGTGTTAAGCATCTCAAAACGTCTGTCTATCATCCGCAAACTGACGGGTTGGTAGAAAGATTTAATCAGACCCTTAAACAGATACTGCACAAAGTAGTCAGCGCAGACGGTAGGAACTGGGACCAGCTTTTGCCTCTCGTGCTTTTTGCCTACCGGGAGGTGCCTTAGGCCTACACGAGTTTTTCCCCTTTTGAGCTCCTGTATGGACGCCAACCCCGGGGACTTTTGGATATAGTAAAAGAAGGGTGGAAAGACGAAACCTCTCCTTCTACTAATGTATTAGAATATGTCACGCAACTGCGTGATAGATTAACTAAAATTGAACCTGTTTTAAAAGAACATATGATACGTGCTCAAACAGTGCAAGCGCGGTGTTACAACCAGAACTCAGTACTCCGGGAATTTCACCCTGGAGATCGAGTAATGGTGCTTGTTCCCACATCACATTCTAAATTATTAGCACATTGGCAGGGCCCTTATGAGATCAAGGAAAGAAACGGGCTCGTCGATTATTTGGTAAAACAACCAAATCGTCGACCAAGCGAGAGGGTCTACCACGTGAACTTATTAAAGCCATGGAGAATCAGGGAGGAAACTCCGCTCTCCGGGATGGCTCTCTCCCTTTTCGCAGGCAAGTCGGCTCTTAACTTCGGTCCAGAGCTGACAACCCAACAAAGACAGAAGTTAGAGCAAACCATATTAGCCGTCCCTGAGGTAGTTAGCGAATCACCTGGCCGTACTTCGCTGATTGAACATGATATCATTACAGAACCCAGGGTGGTAGTCAGGGAAAGACCCTATCGCCTCCCGGAGGCTAAACGCGCAACACCTCCAGGTAGAGCTGGAAATCCAACGGATGTTGGACCTGGACATTATTGAAGAAGTCCATGGTCCAGCCCTATCGTCCTCATTTCTAAACCAGATGGCTCTTGAAAATTCTGTAATGACTTTAGACGTCTGAACCAGGTTTCCAAATTTGATGCTTACCCAATGCCAAGGGTCGATGACCTTATTGAAAGATTGGGTATGGCTCGGTATTTAACTACTCTTGACATGACCAAAGGGTACTGGCAAATTCCCTTTTGCATCTGCAAAAGAAAAAACTGCCTTTAGTACCCCTAGTGGACATTGGCAATATAAGGTCCTTCCCTTTGGACTGCACGGGGCACTTGCGACCTTCCAACATCTGGTAGATAGAGTGCTCAGGCCCCATCAGTCCTATTGTGCCGCCTACCTGGATAACGTAGTCATTTATTACAGCACCTGGGAGGAACATATATTGTAGGTATTTACGGTTCTCTCAACGCTAGCGAAAGCCGGTCTCCGCATTAACCCACACAAGTGTTTCTTTGGATTACAGGAGGCCAAATATTTAGGCTTCCTAGTGGTAGCCTATTTATTTATTTTTATATATATATATATATATATATATATATGTGTGTGTGTGTATCCATATATATCTATAAAAATCCAATGTCTGTCTGTTTGTATGTCTGTCCGCTTTTCACAAGAGAACTACTTAACGGATTTAGATCGGGTTTTTTTTCTATAATTTGCTTGAACATTCCGGTTGATTTCTCATCACGCTAAGTATCTTAATTTGTTTGCAGGAGAGGGGGAAACGTGACGTCAGGAGTGGGGAGTCCGGCAGGGCCCTCCTCACTCACCTGCCAGGCTCCATTCTATTCACTGTACCTCTGGCCACATTTTGAAGCAGACCTTGCCTCCGCTTAGCTAGCGATACCTGTTTGTTTATTGATTTTTAAAGTTTGTCGTGTTTCACTACTACTATACAGGTCAAATCCCATTATAGTGAATCCTGAAGTAATGAAATTTTCACAATAATGAATACTTTTTGTTGCCCCAGACAAACATTCATACAACATCATGTTCAAATAGAAGACAATGGTATAGATTGGGTGTTGGCACCTGAATGAAAAAAATTAGAAGCATTTTTGTATTTCTATAAAAAAAGTCTAATGTCTCATTTTCATTCAGTATTCATACCTGTGTTTCTATAAAAAAAAAGTTACATCTAACATCTCATTTTCAAATAAAATATTTTTGCAGTTTAAAAACTGCTGTTTTTTTTATACAGGTATTGGCAAGTTTGGGTCACAGATTTAAATTCACAAGAGACAGAAAGGTGAGTCCAAGTTGAGTGTTAAATATTCTAAACATGTGACAAGCATGTTAGACGGTATGATGCAACAGAGGAGCTACAGAGCTGTCTTTGTGCTGCTGCCATTACAGATGGTGAATTGCCGGTGTCTCCGGTCACAATATTATACATATTTTCCTTATATTCATTGTTATGAATTTCATTATGATGGGATTCCACCTGTATATATATTGTGGTAGATAGGGGGCGCTCTCGCTCCCTTGAACCCTTGTCCACGACTCCAAACACCAGAAAAAAGTCCAATAATCAACTTTATTTTCTTGCCACAGTGTACAAAACACCTTCTCCTCCACAATACTCATATAAATCACAAATAATCACAATAACACAATCCTCCAGCTCCCAGACGCATTGCCACCCTTCCACCCAGCTCAGCTCGCCGTCTGGGAGCTCCCACAGTCCTTTTATATTCCCTGACCCGGAAGTGTTCCCAATCCTCAGTCCATGTGATTCTTAATCACTTCCGGGTCAGGTACAAGTCCTTTCTTTTCACCCCGGAAGCCTGTCGCTCTTCCTATGACGAACTTCCGGGTCATAGGGCATGAAGAAGTCTTTGTTCCTCCCTGCAACTCCCTCTTACGGCCCCTGAGGTTTTCAGTAGGGTCTTATATGAAAACTCCATGTCCCATGACTCCCTGCTGGTCTTCGGGGCACCTCCGTACTGCAGGGAGGGCTCCATCTGGCGGCCTGGGGATATAATATATATACTAGCAAAATACCCGTGCTTCGCAGCGGCGAAGTACTGCCTTAAAATTTTTATTAAGAAGAAAATTAAACCTTTTTAAACTGAGGGAAAATATACCAATAATTTTTTGTTAAAGATCTCTTTGTATACCACATTGTCAGTTCGGCCCTCCGGTTGTAATATGACCAAGCTGTGCGCTGAGCTTACTCTTGAGCATGCAACGTACAGTTGGCCATGTGAACAGTAATCTTGTCTCAGATCTCACAGCTTGGATTGCTGCTGTCATAATCGGTTTGAGTTTCATGGTTTGTTTCAATTATGACAGTATTTGCAGGACTTGTGATGAAGTGACATTCAGCATCTGTCAAGCATTGTAAGGATACAACCGGTTTCATCGATAACTTCACATCCAGCTTTTGAGAGTTTAAACATTCATAAACATCAAAGTGTCCACTACTGAAATCATCACCTGTGAATCTAAGATGTTTAAGAGAAATTGGCGGTTGTCCAAAGGTGTAAAATATTTGGCCATTTCGGTACACTTGAAAGCGACAACTGAACAATTCAGCGGCAGCCATCAACTGACATGCAGAACCATAGGTGAAGGGCTTACGCATTTCACTCTTATAGTGCTCTTGTGTAGTATAATTATCTCCTGTACCGTCATCAGTCCACACCTTGAACCTGTCCCAGTCATTCAATACATAAGACACAATGTTCCTCCGGATATCAAGAGTGAGCCTGATATGGCCGTGCAATATGTAACAAAGAGAATGGAAAAGGCAGGTGCCATCTCTGGGCATGGAAACCACTCGGTAAGTGACAGTTCTTTGATCGATGGTGATCACCTCGATAGACATGTTAATAGGGGTATGGTTGGAACAATAAAGGAAATAGGTACCTGAACAATGTAAAGTAAGTCTAAAATACCTACAAAATAACTATAATCGTAATAAACGAACAATAAAACAGCGAAGAAGCCGTGGATTAAATAAAAAGGCTGCAGTTATCAGCAGGGAGACGTGAATCCTGTGGCGAAGCAAGGAATGGAATGTAGAGACCGGAGCGACGGACGGCCTTATAAAGGCAGACAGCCAACAACGTGGGAGGTGTTAGGATGGGGGACCCAACGCCGCTTCACACGGTGACCGAGCTGCAGGCTATGGACGCATATATGTACGCAAGTGGGATTCAGTTAGCGTTGGGAACCCGCGTACCAAATTTCTTGAAGATGGGCCCATAAATAACAAAGACCGTTGGAAAGTTCAATATGGCGGCCAACAGTGGCGTCATACTACCGAAATAAGTACGTACATTGGTTTCTGTTAGCGCAGGGAAGCCGCCTACCAAATTTCGTGAAGATGGGGTTATAAATAAGAAAGTTCAACATGGCGGACATTGTCGACCATTATGACCGTTACGCGTAGAATTTCAAAATGAAACCTGCTTAACTTTTGTAAGTAAGCTGTAAGGAATGAACCTGCCAAATTTCAGCCTTCTACCTACACGGGAAGCTGGAGAATTAGTGACATTGGAAAGTTCAATATGGCGGCCGACAGTGGCGTCATACCACTGAAATAAGTACGTACATCGGTTTCGGTTAGCGCAGGGAAGCCGCCTACCAAATTTCATGAAGATGGGGTCAGCCTTCTACCTACACGGTCACCTCACATGGTGACCAAGCTGCAGGCTATGGACGTATATATGTACGTAAGTAGGATTCAGTTAGCGTCGTGAAGATGGGCCCATAAGTAACAAAGACTGTTGAAAAGTTCAATATGGCGGCCGACAGTGGCATCATACCACCGAAATAAGTACGTACATTGGTTTCGGTTAGTGCAGGGAAGACGCCTACCAAATTTCGAGAAGATGGGGCCATAAATAAGAAAGTTCAACATGGCGGACGTTGTTGACCGTTATGACCGTTACGCATAGAATTTCGAAATGAAACCTGCTTAACTTTTGTAAGTAAGCTGTAAGGAATGAGCCTGCCAAATTTCAGCCTTCTACCTATACGGGAAGTTGGAGAATTAGTGATGCTGGAAAATTCAATATGGCGGCTGACAGTGGCGTCATACCACCGAAATAAGTACGTACATTGGTTTTGGTTAGCTCAGGGAAGCCACCTACCAAATTTCGTGAAGATGGGGCCGTAAATAAGAAAGTTCAACATGGCGGACGTTGTTGACCGTTATGACCGTTATGCGTAGAATTTCAAAATGAAACCTGCTTAACTTTTGTAAGTAAGCTGTAAGGAATGGGCCCGCCAAATTTCAGCCTTCTACCTACACGGGAAGTTTGAGAATTAGTGACGTTGGAAAGTTCAATATGGCGGCTGACAGTGGCGTCATACCACCGAAATAAGTATGTACATTGGTTTCGGTTAGCGCAGGGAAGCTGCCTACCAAATTTCGTAAAGATGGGGCCATGAATAAGAAAGTTCAATATGGCGGACGTTGTTGATCGTTATGACCGTTACGCATAGAATTTCGAAATGAAACCTGCTTAACTTTTGTAAGTAAGCTGTAAGGAATGGGCCTACCAAATTTCAGCCTTCTACCTACACGGGAAGTTGGAGAATTAGTGACATTTGGAAAATTCAATATGGCGGCCGACAGTGGCGTCATACCATCGAAATAAGTACGTACATCAGTTTCGGTTAGTGCAGGGAAGTCACCTACCAAATTTCGTGAAGATGGGGTCAGCCTTCTACCTACATGGGAAGTTTGAAAATTGGTGACGTTGGAAAGTTCAATATGGCGGCCGACAGTGGCGTCATACCATCGAAATAAGTACATACATCGGTTTCGGTTAGCACAGGGAAGCCGCTTACCCAATTTCGTGAAGATGGGGCCATAAATAAGAAAGTTCAACATGGCGGACGTTGTCGACCGTTGTCGACCGTTATTGACCGTTATGACCGTTACGTGTAGAATTTCGAAATGAAACCTGCTTAACTTTTGTAAGTAAGCTGTAAGGAATGAGCCTGCCAAATTTCAGCTTTCTACCTACACGGGAAGTTGGAGAATTAATGATGAGTCAGTGAGTGAGTGAGTGAGTGAGTGAGTGAGTGAGTGAGTCAGTGAGGGCTTTGCCTTTTATTAGTATAGATATATATATAGACCCGCATATGCATAGCCAGGATGCCTTCATAACAGAATGACTGGGGGAAGGAGCTTGTACAGGGTAATCCCCCAATTGGGATGACAGAGGACAGCCTCCCTGGCTGACACCCTTGGGGCCCTTGGCCACTGACAAGCGGTGCATGGGGAACAACTGAGCCCTCCTCTGCAGGGCTGCCATCACACTCGGAAGTGCAGCCGGAAAGGGATTGCAGAACGCCTGGAGCACGTCCAGGTCCTCTATAAAAGGGGCCGTCTCACTCCATTTGGAGATCCAGAGTTTGGAGGATGCAGACAAAGCTTGAGGGATGAGTGGAGACAGAACAGAAAAAACAAGTAGAAGAAAGGGACTGTATATTTGGTTTATTGGTGCTTGTTTGTACTCTGCTGGAGTTGTGGGAAACAAGGGAAAAACGTTTCACACTCTTAATAAACGTATGTTGTATGCTGGACTTGTGCTGTGTGTCTGTTGTCTAGGTTGTTTGGGGAGCTGTACACCCCCTGGTGGTCTTATCAATGTATATGTAATAGAGTACCTACCAAATAATACAATGAGTACGCAACACGTTTTTCCCTAATTGGGTCTCATCAGGTGTACGCTCCTTTGCTTCCCCTCATAGGGATCAAACCTCGGACGTCAGTGCTGAGGCAAAGCCTCTGATGTTGCTTCACGGCGGCTGGTTCACCTACATGACTGGGTGAAGATCTGTGTATTATATTCAAAAGTCTGAATCACAATCTGATTATTTGGATGGTTATCTACCAGGTAACGCTCATGGTTGGTCGGCAAGTCAGTAAACATCCACCACGTCCTCCTTATCTTTCGGTGTTCACATGGGTTTCCTCTGGGTGCTCTGTTTTCTTCCCAAAGTCAGAAGACATGCAGGTTAGGTGAATTGGCATTGCTAAATTCACCCTTGTCTGTGTGTGTTCACCCTGTGATGAACTGTTCTTGCCTTGCCCAAAGATTGTCAGGATAGGGTTCAGCTGTCCCATGACCTTTCTCAGTAAAAGCAGAGTAGGAAAACAGATGGATGAATGGATGTTCTGAACTGTGTACGCTTCATAATAAGTTCACTTGAACTTGACATAAAAAACAAATTAAAATGTGGAACTAAAAGTTAGGATGCCTGGGTTCGCTTCCCGGGTCCTCCCTGCGTGGAGTTTGCATGTTCTCCCTGGGTTTCCTCCCACACTCCAAAGACATGCAGGTTAGGTGCATTGATGATCCTAAATTGTGCTTTATATGTGGGTGTGTGTGTGTATGTGCCCTGCGGTGGGCTGGCACCCTGCCTGGGGTTTGTTTCCTGCCTTGCTCCCTGTGTTGGCTAGGATTGGCCCCAGCATACCCCCGTGACCCTGCAGTTAGGATATAGCGGGTTGGATAATGGATGGATGGATGAACTAAAATAACTTTGAAACACAGGGTGTTTTATGGAGAATTTGGAAACTCCATATGGGCAGTAAGCTAATTGTATAAACAGCTAGTTGTATAGCAGATACAAATCAAGACAAGTGACCATTTCTGTTCCTGTGGCTACTCTACAGCCACATTATTGAAATAATCTGCCCTTTGTGCGCATTACAAAATAAAATTCACTAACCAGTGTTTACAATTTCCACTTTAGCATGCACCTAGCTCATAATGCTGCTGTAAAAAATGGCAATTGCATTAATGGTGCAATATGTATAATACTGTGTGCAAGTGGAAGGGCAGAGTTCCACAGGCTGAGTTAGAAGGGGTGTTTAAACAGCTTCATTGCTAAATGTGAATTAGCTACACTGAATGTGTGGTGCTCAGAAGAGGGGACATTAGTACAGTCAATAATGTGATAAAAGTGGCAAAAGTATATATGGCGCACTGTTGAATTATTTTGAGTGCTACAGGAGCAAATGAGACGCAGCCTTCAATTATAAGTGCATTCCTGCGGTTCTCTCCTGTGGCTAATTCTTTATGAGTCCAAAATTAAAACTTACATCATTTGTGACAGTTGAAAATTTTAAATAATCTGACTTGTTCACTTTTAGCAACAAATGATCTTATAATTCTTTATAAAGTCACTGCTGAAATCCTCCAAGACCTGTAAAATCCTCCCTTACCCCATTTATAGTTATACACAGAATAAAACGTAACCCCTGTTAAAATTTAAATTGATGCCCTAAAACTGTGTTGTATGAAATGTAAACTGGTAAGACGTGCATTAAATGTAAAAGGTTTCTTGCATTTGCATTTTGCTCAGATTTCCCTGTCAAACCAAACAGTTGAGGATAGTCGACAAATATCAGTGATACAAGGTACACAAAAAGCAGTCACTTGCAGTTTATTCAAGCTTAAATGTATTAAGGCCCTTTTTAGTATATTTTGTTTCTTATTCTCAAGGATGTGACAATGTCACTGAGTCACCAGCTCTCTGCTGCTCATGTTTAGGGTGTTGGGTTGAGTTTCTCTTCTAATGTTTGTGTGGAGTTTGCATGTTCTTCATATACAGTTGTGCTTGAAAGTTTGTGAACCCTTTAGAATTTTCTATATTTCTGCATAAATATGACCTAAAACATCATCAGATTTTCACTCAAGTCCTAAAAGTAGATAAAGAGAAACCAGTTAAACAAATGAGACAAAAATATTATACTGGTCATTTATTTATTAAGGAAAATGATCGAATATTACATATTTGTGAGTGGCAAAAAGTATGTGAACCTTTGCTTTCAGTATCTGGTGTGAGCCCCCTTTGCAGCAATAACTGCAACTAAACGTTTCCGGTAACTTTTGATCATTCCTGCACACCAGCTTGGAGGAATTTTAGCCCATTCCTCCGTACAGAACAGCTTCAACTCTGGGATGCTGGTGGGTTTCATTACATTAACTCTCGCTTCAGGTCCTTCCACAAGATTTCGATTAGATTAAGGTCAGGACTATGACTTGGCCATTCCAAAACATTAACTTTATTCTTCTTTAACCATTTTTTGGTAGAACGACTTGTGTGCTTAGGGTCGTTGTCTTGCTGCATGAACCATCTTCTCTTGAGATTCAGTTCATGGACAGATGTCCTGACATTTTCCTTTAGAATTCTCTGATATAATTCAGAATTCATTGTTCCATCAATGAAGGCAAGCCATTCTGGCCCAGATGCAGCAAAACAGGCCCAAACCATGATACTACCACCACCATGTTTCACAGATGGGATAAGGTTCTTATGCTGGAATGCAGTGTTTTCCTTTCTCCAAACATAACACTTTTCATTTAAACCAAAAAGTTCTATTTTGGTCTCATCCATCCACAAAACGTTCTTCCAGTAGCCTTCTGGTTTGTCCACGTGATCTTTAGCAAACTGCAGACGAGCAGCAATGTTTTTTTTGGAGAGCAGTGGCTTTCTCCTTGCCATGTACACCATTGTTGTTCAGTGTTCTCCTGATGGTGGACTCATGAACATGAACATTAGCCAATGTGAGAGAGGCCTTCAGTTGCTTAGAAGTTACCCTGGGGTCCTTTGTGACCTCTCCGACTATTACACACCTTGCTCTTGGAGTGATCTTTGTTGGTCAACCACTCCTGGAGAGGGTAACAATGGTCTTGAATTTCCTCCATTTGTACAAAATCTGTCTGACTGTGGATTGGTGGAGTCCAAGCTCTTTAGGGATGGTTTTGTAACCTTTTCTTGCCTGATGAGCATCAACAACTCTTTTTCTGAGGTCCTCAGAAATCTCCTTTTTTCGTGCCATGATACACTTCCACAACTTGTGTTGTGAAGAGCAGACTTTGATAGATCCCTGTTCTTTAAATAACACAGGGTGCCCACTCACACCTGATTGTCATCCAATTGATTGAAAACACCTGACTCAAATTTCACCTTTGTGGAATGGAAAAATACAGCTTGTCTATGTGACATGTAGCAGCTAC
>JANRMT010062795.1:19047646-19089046 GCA_026402145.1 Polypterus bichir lapradei | reverse complement strand
CTTCCCTTCCCTTCCCTTCCCTTCCCTTCCCTTCCCTTCCCTTCCCTATGTTCAGTATGGGACACATGATGACACCAAACAGCAGAGTGACTACTTTTCTCCATTTAAATAGGCTGGATGACTGATTGCACGATTGGAGACATGTGTGATACCATTTAAAGAAAACAGCTAGTTTGACAAATCACTTAAATCCAGTGCTTCCCAAACTCATTTCTCAGTCGCTGTGGCTGCAGTTTTTTTTCCAGCCAGATTCATAATCAGTGACAACACCTGATAACACTGATCTCATTGAATTAGCTGCTATTTTTTCTCTTATTCTTATTTTTCTCTTATTACATTTAGAAAAGCACAGCAGCATGATTTTACATTTATAAGACATTTAGAAATATTTCTGCTTTTGCTATAGATTTAAATGCTTAACTCTTTTTTGTTGATTTCATTATATTTTGTGCTTTCTCTGTGCAGTTTTCTCCCTTCTTTGTGTCTTATTAATGACAATTAAAAATGAGCAGAACAGACACACTGGCAAAAAACACTGAATAATCAAAGGCTGCAAGTACTTTAGCGTTAGGCCCACTAATTAATAAATAATGGATTTATTAAACAATTAGAACACCAGGAAAAGTAGAATGAAAATATTGTTAAAAAGAAAAAAATACATTATTCCAATATAAGTATTTAGTACATTTAATATTTTTTTAACCAAACTTAGTTTTCTAATTTCTATATTGTTCCCAAAAAACAAAACTTGGGAAATAACACATTACTTAATTAGCCCAGGAGTCCAGAAGCTGATTGGAACAAAAACTTGCAGCCACAGGGGGTCCTCAGGACTGAGTTTGGGAACCATTCTAATCCAATAATTTCTATTCATTTCTAGGGGTACCAACAAATGTATCCAGACCATTTTAGTATGTCTTATGATATCAACCTGCATCCATCCCTGCAAGCAGGTCCTCCAACTTGCAAAGGAAAATTCGGGGGTTAGTGGGAGGACTGGCACTTCCAGCCACTGTAAAAAACCTTACACTGTTCCATTCCATTTGATCTAGTGTGGTGCTGAGGTGTCACCCATTGCACGGCTGCACTTTGGTCCTAATTTGGGATCCTAAGGTGGTTCGTTATGTGGTGGGTATGGCAATGCGCTGTATCAGTGGAGGCTCCCAACCCCATTCTCTCTTTCTCTAGAATAAGCAATACTTCATCTCTTTTCACACTTGCTTTTCTTTACTCGATGACATATCAATGGTATGCAGGTATACTTTTCAGGAGGCATACAGCACTTTTTCAATCAGCTGTAAGGGTACCAACAAATTTGTCCATGTCTGTATTTGCCTAAGCAGCACGGTGGCGCAGTGGGTAGTGCTGCTGCCTCACAGTTAGGAGACCTGGGTTCGCTTCCCAGGTCCTTCCTGCATGGAGTTTGCATGTTCTCCCTGTGTCTGCGTGGATTTGCTCCGGTTTCCTCCCACAGTCCAAGGACATGCAGGCTAGGTGCATTGGCGATTCTAAATTGTCCTTGGGGGGTGTGTGGTGCCCATCCTGGGGTTTGGTTCCTGCCTTGCGCCCTGGGATTGGCTCCAGCAGACCCCTGTGTTAGGATATAGCGGGTTGGACAATGACTGACTGACAAACTCCTTTGCTTTGCTTTTTTGAACTTTCACAGCTCCAACCAGCTCCAACTAGTTTGAGGCTTATTCTTTAAATTCTTATACATGGTGCTTGTGCAATATATTTATAAAATTCTTAGCATTCTTCTATTTTAATTTAAATTTATAATTTGAGAAAGTGGACAATTTGCTCTAGAGAGCCAAATAAAAGATTCAGAAGGATGCACATTAATGTCTCTTTGGACTTGCTTTTATGATGAGTCATAGCTGCCCGGTGTCCGCTAGAATTTATTTATGCAGACTGCTTTGTATTTCTGCCAGAAAACATTAGTTTTGCAGTCACACGATGCTGCAGTGCCATGCAGACTCTGGGGGAAACGCACATGTGTAATTAGGTAAGTCATTTGGTGCTCTGAATGAAGTGGGGGAGTTTAAGAAGACAATTAGTGATCGTCTTTCACACAGAACTGTGGGCGTCTTCTAAGAGAAGGAACAGAAAATTAGATGTGTGTGCTACATTTCATACCATTAAGTAGTGTGCAGATAATTACAAATGAGGGAATCCCAGCACTGCCATAAGCTCACTTTACAGATTTACTTTGTTTAATGTGAGTTTTTTCTTCTACTTATGGTTATTATCTTAGGCATTATTTTTAATGGGATGAATTGTTTCTGTTCTCCTACCAACATATTATGAATTTATTATAGATGTCAAAAATGAAAAATACTACTGCATTACACTGTGGTTTCTAGAATAAGAAAGTGGTCAAACACAATAAGGCACAGATACAAACACAATGTCAATTTCTAACACATTTTAACATTTTTTTTAATTTCAGATTTTCTCTCATGATGTGGACTGCATGTTAAGTTGATTAGTGATTGAAAATGGGTCCAGAATGACTACTGTAATTATGAATGTGTGCACCACTGTGCCCTGTACTTGACTGCTGTCCACTCCAGGGTTGATTTCCGTCTTGCCTTTACTTCTGCTCGGGTAAGTTCTGTGGTTCTGAAATTGCAAATGACTTTTTGGCCAGTAGGAGACTCTCAGAATACCCATACACCAGAAGGTAACTGTTGTCAACTCTGGGCTGCTGGATCATTTTAGTTCAGGAATGTCATTGGCCCTTTTTTTTTATTATAATGGCCTGTCTTCAGTCCTCTCTGCATATGCAAACAATATGGTATGCTGAGATGTGCTAATACTTCTACTCATTTTTACATTACAATTTAAAGTGAAACTTGTAAAGAGGAGACAAAGACCCCAAAATGAGCATGCTAAACCTTCTGCACGTATTGTCTTCCTTTCCGTGTGAAAGCTTACATGTGAATTGGCTTTAGAGACTTCTGGAAGGCAGCGTGACTGGATCTAACCCTTTCTGTGAAAATTGTCTTCATGGAAAATTGTTACAACTCCCTGTGTTTTGCTTGACTATTTTAGGAGTGTTATTGTAGTTGTATCTTGTTTTTCCTGAGAGAGACGGAGAGAGAGAGAAGGCTTTATGGCATCTGAAGGTCTTAAACCAAACTGTGGTGGCATTCCGCATGCCAACAAGTACCATGACTGAGAGAGATAAGGCGAACTCTTGTCACTTTTTTAATTATTTTGGAATATAATTCAGTTTGCTTTAGTGATGAATTCCCACAGGTGCAATAGTCAGATTCCCAGTGGCTTTTAATTTAGGAAATTACATGATGTGGCTTTACACATTTATGGCTACTACTTGAGTGCATTTTTATGGTTGCTTTGTGGGATAATGTTGAGGTATTTGGGAATAGCTGCTTGCAAATAAAATGGATTGCTGTAGAAAATTGAAGAGTTTTTTGATACTTTTCAGGATTTAAAGAGAGGTAGATTAAACCATACAAAATTCAATATCTATTTAAGTAATAATAGTACAGAATAGTAATTAATCTCTATTTGTTAATGATGAACCAGTGATTCCCACAAAATTGAATTTGCAGTGGGACTTTGTGTTGCAAAAAAATTTATAAAACAAGTGGTGTTTTGCAACCAGCCAACTTTTATATATTGTGTAACCACTACTGAGCCCCAAACCACAGACACATGTACAGTACAGGCCAAAAGTTTGGACACACCTCCTCATTCAATGTGTTTTCTTTATTTTCATGACTGAAGGCATCAAAACTATGAATGAACACATGTGGAGTTATGTACTTAACAAAAAAAGGTGAAATAACTGAAAACATGTTTTATATTCTAGTTTCTTCAAAATAGCCACCCTTTGCTCTGATTACTGCTTTGCACACTCTTGGCATTCTCTCGATGAGCTTCAACAGGTAGTCACCTGAAATGGTTTTCACTTCATAGGTGTGCCTTATCAGGGTTATTTAGTGGAATTTCTTGCTTTATCAATGGGGTTGGGACCAGCAGTTGTGTTGTGCAGAAGTCAGGTTAGTTGGACGATCATTTATTTTTCAACAGGACAATGACCCCAAACACACCTCCAGGCTGTGTAAGGGCTATTTGACCAAGAAGGAGAGTGATGGAGTGCTGTAAATGGTCATGAAAATAAAGAAAACACATTGAATGAGGAGGTGTGTCCAAACTTTTGGCCTGTACTGTATGCCCAACACAATTTCAGGTTGAAATAAATCATTTTTATTTGACAGAATGCCTTCCACATACAATTACCAACCAAATAAACCATTCACAGTCCTTCCTTCCTCCTCCAAAAGAGTGTTGCCCACTACCTCTCGACTAACTTTAAGCAATGTAGCGGGCTTCCTTTTAATTTAGACTTGGGAACTGCTTCCAGTCTCCTGTCCAGGTCATCCAGAACATTTCTGGGTCATGTGGCAACAGGGCAATCCTCCCCCAGCAGTGCTCTCTGGTAGTCCCCAAAACCCCGACAGGACTGTTTTTCCAGACTGCAACTCCCATGCCACCCTCTGGGTGTCCTGATTGGTTTTTGCTCTGAGGGACACTGCCGTCTGTCATGTGGGGGAATGATCTGCCTGCTCCTTACATTGTGGCCCCCTGGCTAGGAATGAGTCCTTCCTTTATCCCGGCCGGGGTGCCTGTCCTTCCTTTCTGGCACCTACAATTGTCACAACTAGAAAAGTGTTTAGTTCCCATCCGGAAATGTTCAGCATGTGTCTGCATGTCATTTTTTTATTTAAATGAAAAGTTTTAATGGAACAGATCTCATTTACTGTCGTGTGTGAAGCTGTTTGTGTTGTGGTTGTTCTGATACATTAATGTGCATGCTCCTGTTTCTCCTACCAACTTATTATACATTTATTATGGACTAGCTGTAGTACCTGTCAAAAACAGGTAATGGAATAATTAAAAGATATTTGTTATCTCTATATTTTTATATCTCTATCTCTATACTTGCTAATTGCTATATTCCTGTACTTTCAACTCCTTTCCTCTGTATTTGCGTTTGAGTGAACCTCTCTTCACCGGCACTCTCTTTCTTGACTGTAAAGCCTACTTCTCAGACTCTATGATTATTTTTGAGATGCCATTCTTACCTTCTGTCCGGTTTGATACTTTCTGTCTCTGAAGGTGACTCTTTCAACATGCCTCTTACGCTTCTACTCCTCCTCATGCGTCTCACGCTTGATCTTCCTCATTCTACGTGTCACCAAAGCCAAACTGAGCAATCACACCAAACTGACCAATCAGATTGCTCTGAGAGACTGGACACATTATTATATAGCAGATATCATAAATGATAAATATTACTGCTTCTCTCTGTGGTTTCTAGAATATTGAAAGTGATAAAAGACGAGGCAAAGATACAACATTTCATTTTTAACAATTTATTTATTAGCAAAGTGCACAAAGCGGTATGAATAAACAAACAGAAGATACTGACAAATAAAATTAGTTTCACTGACCTATTCACCCTGTATTGATCTTGTTTTCAGAAAGCCTTTGTGGTGTGTACTTAGAAGTTTCCACTGGGGATTGCAGAGTTTTCCCACAATGGAGAGATTAGCTACCAGAATGATTAGTGACTGAAAGCTGGGCCAAAGTGTGATGACCTCCTTTCCCACTGAGAGTTGGTTCCTGCCTTACATCCAGTGTTGTCTTCTCCACATATTTGCTTGTGTGTATTTAGAATGATCCAAAATAAATATAGTATGTGATGGGTAGCTCTTGTGTATCACAGTTCCTGCAGTCCTGGTTTGATTTCATCACTGTATTTGTTCAGTTTTCACAATTACCCCATTCCTGTGTGGCTTATTCCAGACACTTCAGCTTTTTCTTGTATCCCAAAGGCAAGTCTGTTAGGTTATTGGTAGCCGTTGATTTCTGACTCGTAGAACAGAGCTCTTTACCTGCTCTTTACATCCCTATTATGAACTAAGTGGGGGTCAGGAAATAGTATGTATCTCGTGATATTTGCCCAAAAATCTATAACCTGGGGCAGCATGGTGGCGCAGTGGGTAGTGCTGCCACCTCGCAGTTAGGAGATCCGTGTTCGCTTCCCGGGTCCTCCCTGCGTGGAGTTTGCATGTTGTCTGCGTGGGTTTCCTCCGGGTACTCCTGTTTCCTCTCACAGTCCAAAGACATGCATTAGGTGCATTGGCGATCCTAAATTGTCCCTAGTGTGTGCGCCCTGTGGTTGGCTGGCACACTGCCCAGGGTTTGTTTCCTGCCTTTTGCCCTCTGTTGGCTGGGATTGGCTCCAGCGTGACCCTGTAGTTAGGATACTGTATAGTGGGTTGGATAAATGATGGATGAATGGGTGGATGAATCTATAACCCAAAACTGGAAAATGATAAGTATTGAAACAAAATTAGAGGAAGATTTTTAGAAATGCTACATGCAGTGATGTTCTTATTTTTTCTCCAGTGCTGTTAGGATGGCCACTGTCCTCCTGCAACCCATTTGTTGAATGGACGGATCTTTACAGAGAAACACAAAATAATAATTGAGGACACTACAGGTAAAAATATCAAAGTTGTGTCATTTATCTAAGTGAATGCTCCTTTTTTTGTTATGTAAAATCTTCTGAAGTAGTGAAAAACAGAACAGTACTGAGTCTTAATAAAAAGACTACAAAGAAAAACATATTATTTATATTCCAAATTGGCCACTTAACTCCGTTCTATAATTGCAGACAGGGATTTTAGACAACAACATTTAACTGAACCTAACCAAAGCAAATCAATTGGTCTGAAAAATACAAAAGACAAATACATATTTTATACAGTTATGTACTGTATCTGTTATCTGTATAATTAAAGTTGTGAAGACAGACAAAAGATTTTCATTTTTATAATTATATAACAGAAGTTCTGCAGCATTGTTTTGGATTAAAATATGTGTTAATATAACAATGACAGAATAGGCACTGCTAGTTAATTTTTTGTTGTCTGTATATTTCAATGTGCTGTGTCAGTGCATGCTCCCAATTTCTCTCTCTCTCTCTCTCTCTATATATACAAACCGGATTCCAAAAAAGTTGGGACACTATACAAATCATGAATAAAAACTGAATGCAATGATGTGGAGGTGCCAACTTCTAATATTTTATTCAGAATAGAACATAAATCATAGAACAAAAGTTTAAACTGAGAAAATGTATCATTTTAAGGGAAAAATATGTTGATTCAGAATTTCATGGTGTCAACAAATCCCAAAAAAGTTGGGACAAGGCCATTTTCACCACTGTGTGGCATCTCCCCTTCTTCTTAAAACACTCAACAGACGTCTGGGGACCGAGGAGACCAGTTTCTCAAGTTTAGAAATAGGAATGCTCTCCCATTCTTGTCTAATACAGGCCTCTAACTGTTCAATCGTCTTGGGCCTTCTTTGTCGCACCTTCCTCTTTATGATGCGCCAAATGTTCTCTATAGGTGAAAGATCTGGACTGCAGACTGGCCATTTCAGTACCCGGATCCTTCTCCTACGCAGCCATGATGTTGTGATTGATGCAGAATGTGGTCTGGCATTATCTTGTTGAAAAATGCAGGGTCTTCCCTGAAAGAGATGACGTCTGCATGGGAGCATATGTTGTTCTAGAACCTGAATATATTTTTCTGTATTGATGGTGCCTTTCCAGACATGCAAGCTGCCCATGCCACACGCACTCATGCAACCCCATACCATCAGAGATGCAGGCTTCTGAACTGAGCGTTGATAACAACTTGGGATGTCCTTGTCCTCTTTGGTCCGGATGACATGGCGTCCCAGATTTCCAAAAAGAACTTCGAATCGTGACTCATCTGACCACAGAACAGTCTTCCATTTTGCCACACTCCATTTTAAATGATCCCTGGCCCAGTGACAACGCCTGAGCTTGTGGATCTTGCTTAGAAATGGCTTCTTCTTTGCACTGTAGAGTTTCAGCTGGCAACGGCGGATGGCACGGTGGATTGTGTTCACTGACAATGGTTTCTGGAAGTATTCCTGAGCCCATTCTGTGATTTCCTTTACAGTAGCATTCCTGTTTGTGGTGCAGTGTCGTTTAAGGGCCCGGAGATCACGGGCATCCAGTATGGTTTTACGGCCTTGACCCTTACGCACAGAGATTGTTCCAGATTCTCAGAATCTTCGGATGATGTTATGCACAGTTGATGATGATAGATGCAAAGTCTTTGCAATTTTTCACTGGGTAACACCTTTCTGATATTGCTCCACTATCTTTCTGCGCAACATTGTGGGAATTGGTGATCCTCTACCCATCTTGGCTTCTGAGAGACACTGCCACTCTGAGAAGCTCTTTTTATACCCAATCATGTTGCCAATTGACCTAATTAGTGTTTATTGGTCTTCCAGCTCTTCGTTATGCTCAAATTTACTTTTTCCAGCCTCTTATTGCTACTTGTCCAAACTTTTTTGGGATTTGTTGACACTGTGAAATTTTGAATCAACATATTTTTCCTTTAAAATGATACATTTACTCGGATTAAACGTTTGATCTGTCATCTACGTTCTATTACAAATAAAATATTGACATTTGCCATCTCCACATCATTGCATTCAGTTTTTATTCACAATTTGTTTAGTGTCCCAACTTTTTTGGAATCCGGTTTGTATATATATATATATATACTTCTGTAATTTAACATTCACAGAACATAAGAAGAGACACTCTCTAACTGAGTATGTCATTTTGATGTATATTTAATTGTTCAGTGCAAATTTATATCTGTAGGTGTACTGTGTTATGTATTCTTTTTTCAGTGGGCTTTGATAAAAGTTATTATATACTTAATCTTACTTACCTTATTTGTGACTAATGTAAATTATGTATTCTAAAAATAAAAGCCTGAATGCCTCATCTTCAGCAACCTTGTGATTCAACAGTTAAGTGCACACAAAAAGATAAAAAAAACACATTGACATTACCAGCAGATACATTTTTTAAGCTGTCCTTTTTCACCAGTTTTGAGACAACTGGCGCGCTCAGTCCTTGCTATGTTCTTGCCATGACTTCAATGCTATAAGGGTTCAATTTAGCTCTCCGCTAAGTTGAATTGGGGTTAAGCAGGTACATCAAATGAATGGATGTATATTCTGCAACTCTTTTCCACAGTCACCTTCTTAGGGGTTTTGGCTAATGAGTGTGTACAATTTAAAATTACATATACAAGAGTTTTTCTTGGCAGCACTGGGCCCAAGGTATGAATCAGCCCTGGATAGTGCAAACTCACACTCAAGCATCACCCTAAAATAGGGCTTTGCAATGTGTATGGAACATTAGAAAATTGCACAAACACTTATTAAACATGTAAACTCTACACAGACGTGATTTGAGCCCAGACTAGTGGAGCTCTGACGTAGCTGCATTCACCACTGCACTGTCTTCCAGTCTATTATCTTTATTTTCTTACTGTTAGTTACATTTTCTGTGGCTTTCAGGCTGTCCTAGCATCTACGTAGTGTGATGGACAGTGTGACCTGATGGCTAAGCAAATGTTTGCTAATTCAGTCCTTGACTTAGACCCTAAGCAAGTCACTTCACCTCTTTGTGAATGAATTCTAAAAAAATGTTTATATATACAATGTATCTGGAAAGTATTCACAGCGCATCACTTTTTCCACATTTTGTTATGTTACAGCCTTATTCCAAAATGGATTAAATTCATTTTTTTCCACAGAATTCTACACACAACACCCCATAATGACAACGTGAAAAAAGTTTACTTGAGGTTTTTGCAAATTTATTAAAAATAAAAAAACTGTGAAATCACATGTACATAAGTATTCACAGCCTTTGCTCAATACTTTATCGATGCACCTTTGTCAGCAATTACAGCCTCAAGTCTTTTTGAATATGATGCCACAAGCTTGGCACACCTATCCTTGGCCAGTTTCGCACATTACTCTTTGCAGCACCTCTCAAGCTCCATCAGGTTGGATGGGAAGCGTCGGTGCACAGCCATTTTAAGATCTCTCCAGAGATGTTCAATCGGATTCAAGTCTGGGCTCTGGCTGGGCCACTCAAGGACATTCACAGAGTTGTCCTGAAGCCACTCCTTTGATATCTTGGCTGTGTGCTTAGGGTCGTTGTCCTGCTGAAAGATGAACCATCGCCCCAGTCTGAGGTCAAGAGCACTCTGGAGCAGGTTGTCATCCAGGATGTCTCTGTACATTGCTGCAGTCATCTTTCTCTTTATCCTGACTAGTCTCCCAGTTCCTGCCGCTGAAAAACATCCCCACAGCATGATGCTGCCACCACCATGCTTCACTGTAGGGGTGGTATTGGCCTGGTGATGAGCGGTGCCTGGTTTCCTCCAAACGTGACGCCTGGCATTCACACCAAAGAGTTCAATCTTTGTCTCATCAGACCAGAGTATTTTGTTTTGGCAAACTCCAGGCGGGCTGCCATGTGCCTTTTACTAAGGAGTGGCTTCCGTCTGGCCAAAAAGTGATGCGCTGTGAATACTTCCCAGATGCACTGTACTATTAATGTATTTTGATCTTGGGTTAATATAAAGTAGTTGGCTCTGGATAAAACACCAGTCTATGCCGGAATCCACTAAGGTACATACCAATGTCAGAAATGCATTTGGAATTATTTTTTAGGTTTTCATTTTGCTTCAACCTGCTATTAATTGATAGATTTTGCGATGCATGTACAGTAAGTGTTACATGAGATGCAGGCACCTTGTGCTATAAAAAGATTGTGACACACTCATTGAGACCTATGATTTAAAAAACGTTGAAGAGAAGATGTTTGTCAGTCAGTCATTCAGTCATTGTCCAGCCTGCTATATCCTAACACAGGGTCACAGGGGTCTGCTGGAGCCAATCCCAGCCAACACAGGGCACAAGGCAAGGAACAAACCCCGGGCAAGGCGCCAGCCCACCGCAGGTCACACACACACACACACACACTAGGGACAATTTAGGATCGCCAATGCACCTAACCTGCATGTCTTTGGACTGTGGGAGGAAACCGGAGTACCGGAGGAAATCTTACGCAGACACGGGGTGAACATGCAAACTCCACGCAGGAAGGACCGGGAAGCAAACCCAGGTCTCCTTACTGCGAGGCAGCAGCACCACTGCACCACCGTGTCGCCTGAAGATGTTTGTTACAATAAAATTAAAAAGTAACAAATAATAGTAAAGAAAGCTATTTCATTTGTGATTAGGAAGATTTCTCAGTGTAATGACATTGAGAACTGACTCTGACTAATCCATTACTAGCACTTCTCTGGCCCTTGCTAAGCTTTTATTCACTAGGAACCTCACTGTTTCCTCCTCAACAGGACAACCTGGATTAATTCTGGGAACATTTTGACCTGTGCATACGGTACATTGTAGTTTATGCAGATTTTCTACCATAAATTAATTGTACAAACCTTCTATTTCACCTCACCCCCTAAAGTGCTCTGTTAATCTGAGATTTGGGGACAGTGAAGGCCACTGGAGTAAACTGAAGCCACTGTCATGTTTAGTGAAACAAGCCTGAGGTGATGCATAATTTATTACATGGCACATTAACCAGCTGGAAGTCTCCATTTAAAAATGTAGTCACTATAAAGAAGTGTGCATGGTGAACAACAATACTTAATTATAACAAGACATTCAAGTGGTGCTCACTCCATATTTATGCTATTTATAGTACTGAGTGGCCTGATGTGTGCCTAGAAAACCTTCCCCACACCATTGCACTTCACTTGACAGCCTGTAGTGGTGAAACAAGGCAGGTTCGATTCCTGGATTCATGTTGTTTATGTCAAATCCTGACCCTGTCATCTGCATGACACAGCTGAAAAGGGGATTCTTTAGATCAGGCAACATTTTTCTAGTTTATGGTAATCCAGGTGATTTACATGCTCAGAAATGGACCATGGCGTGGTCTTCTGCTCATCTGACCACTGTTTTAAAGAGCTGTAATTTCAATACTTGTGACCTCTCTACTGGCTCAGATACATCTGGCTATTCCTTTTTGCCCTCTCTCATCAACAGAACCATAGACTGTTGCTCACAACAAATTTTTGTTCATGGTACCATTCACTGAAAACTCTAGAGTCTGTAGCACCTAGAAATTCCAGGAGAGTAGCTTTTTTGATATACTGGAAACTCCATAGCCAGCACTAAAATTATAAAAGAGTCAAAGTCAATTAGGTCACGTGCCATACCCATTCTAGATAGATAGACAGATAGATAGATACTTTATTAATCCCAAGGGGAAATTCACATACTCCAGCAGCAGCATACTGATAAAAAACAATATTAAATTAAAGAGTGATACAAATGCAGGTATAACAGACAATAACTTTGTATAATGTTAACATATACCCCCCCCGGGTGGAACTGAAGAGTCACATAGTGTTGGGGAGGAGCGATCTCCTCAGTCTGTCAGTGGAGCAGGACAGTGACAGCAGTCTGTCACATGAAGCTTCTCCTCTGTCTGGACATGATATTGTTCAGTGGATGTAGTGGATTCTCCATGATTGACAAGAGCCTGCTCAGTGCCCATCACTCTGCCATGGATGTCAAACTGCCCAGCTCCGTGCCTACAATAGAGCCTGCCTTCCTCACCAGTTTGTCCAGGCGTGAGGCCTCCCTGTTCTTCATGCTGCCTCCCCAGCACACCACCGCATAGAAGAGGGCGCTCGCCACAACCGTCTGATAGAACATCTGCAGCATCTTATTGCAGATGTTGAAGGATGCCAGCCTTCTAAGGAAGTATAGTCAGCTCTGTCCTCTCTTGCACAGAGCATCAGTATTGGCAGTCCAGTCCAATTTATCATCCAGCTGCACTCCCAGGTATTTATAGGTCTGCACCCTCTGCACACAGTCACCTCTGATGATCACGGGGTCCATGAGGGGCCTGGGCCTCCTAAAATCCACCACCAGCTCCTTAGTTTTGCTGGTATTCAGGTGTAGGTGGTTTTAGTTGCACCAAATTCATTACATTACATTCTATTGCTTGGTTGAACAATTTCAAACTTTTTGACCAAGTATATATACCTGGCATTGAATCCAGTTGATAGGCTGTTTTGTGCAGCAAGTTATTTATGTGAACATAATAATGTGGCCAGTGTCTGTCACAACATATTACCAATTCTTACCTTAAAAGAGAGAAAAGAGAGCAGAACTCTCTAAACGTTTCAACCCCATTCTACTGCCTACTGACATCCTGTCTGCTCACAGCTTGGTATGCCTAAGGAGGTGGAGAAAATGGTGACAGCATATTTATGCAGCCTGAACTCCAAAGCATAAGCAAAATTTACATGGAGAAGCAAATCCTCATTGTGTGTCAGTTACTTTTATATTGTTCCAGACATACATTCTGTAATCAAAGTAACTTTGTAATGAATGTTGTTGATAATCTGGCTAAATACACTTTAAATATCTTGGTGCATGCAGCAGGAAATGGCTAAATTCATTTTGTTTTTTTGCAATGAATTAGAGAGCCTACAAATGTTTTTAAAGCTGAAATACCAATATTTCTGCAGAACTGTAGGGCAAAATGGAAAATAAACAGATTATGGTACATTTGTGTGCAGACATCCGCTCGTCAGATTAAATTCACTTTTGGAGCACTGTTCACTTGATACATCAATCTGTCTTTAGGGAATTTGATCAAAAACTTTGTCTTATGAGCTGCTAACAATGAATCCTTCCAGAACAAGGAAATAGGTGTTTCTAAATAATTTTCCATATTTTTATGTTTCATTTTTTATACTATACACATGCCAAACATTACATTTTATTTACTCCTTATATTAAATTATATAAAATTCCTTTTTATTTCATCCTTCCACTTTCATACCCTTACATCTGATTTGGAGTCATGTGCATCCAGATTTCTGTAAGAGATTCTAGTTCAGTTTTGGGAGGTAACCTCAATTTTTGATAATGATGATTGAAGTCTGGATATATTATACAACTTTTAACATTTTTAAAATGTACTTTTTGCAGTAGGTGTCCCACCTAGTCAAGCTAGTAATCTTAACGCCTACCCTCCCACCTTCTCTTCCCACACCTAAACCATCTGGTGAGTGTCAGGTCATACATGGATGCAAAAGGCATTTTCATGCATGGAGAGATGGAAGTCACAGCTACTGTGGATCTTTAAACATACAGTAGGTTGCACGGAGAAAAAACGCAAATCTATTGTGGGTGGGTGGGTGAGAGTCAGTGAGCAAGACAAGCAGTCAAAAGATAAGTTAGATATTCAAGATTTTTGTTATGCACATGAAAATACTCCTCAGAGTAGTGACAGTGGTTTCCTACGAATCTCTACTGTATATGTATAAAATCCAACGTCTGTATGTCTGTCCGCTTTTCACAAGAGAACTACTTAACGGATTTATATCAGGTTTTTTTCTATAATTTGCTTGAACATTCCGGTTGATTTTGCGACCTCTCTCATCGCGCTAAGTATCTTAGTTCGCTTGCAGTACTGATTTATTATGTACGAATCCGAGAGAGATGGGGCGGGGCTGTCCTCACTTACGCACCAGCCTTGGGTGTATCTTACATCTGCTTAGCTGGTGAATGAGAGAACTACTTAACGGGTTTAGATTTATTCTAGAATTTGCGTGAACATTCCCATTGATTTTTACGACTTCTCTCATTGCACTAAGAATCATAGTTTGCTTGTAGGAGTGATATATATTCGCGCTAATCCGAAACAGAGGCTGGGGGCTGAGGGGAGGGGGAAGAGTGACATCAGGAGTTGGGAGCCAGGTAGGGGCCACCTTACTGTCCTGTTTCACTTCTATGTGGGCGGAGCGGCTGGGGACGGCTAGTAAAAGATGAACAAAACAGCATGCATAAAATGCAACATATGCAGTATATACAATTAAATAAAATATCATAGGCCAGAAGCAAACATCTGAAGCTACTCTTGACTATATCTGAAACTGGAGCTGCAGCTAACAATTCATTTATACAGTAGACAGAATCTGACACCACAGGGGAGTGTGACACCCCATGTAATGGGAAATGGGGACACCAGTCTACACTGTAGGCATCTAGTATACAGGACCGACCATGACCAGGATAGTTGTGTAAGACAGGGAGACACGGACACAAAAGGGTTGCGGTTAATGGTGCATGATTTATTTTTGTATATACACATTTTTCTTTTCCTGTATATTGAAAATTTTTGTGACTAAATTCTGTACTGTACATATTTTGGAGGATCAGCTTCCTGATTTGCATTATTGTGGAGGAAGACAGCTTTACATTTATGTATATATGTGCATTTTCCTTTTTCATTTGGGACTTTCAGTCAACCTCACTTTTATTTTGCAAAACCCAACCCTTTGGTATTTGTGTCTCCGTGTTGTACACCACCATCCTGCTCATGGTTGGTCCCTGTATACTAGACACCTAGACTTTAGATTTCCCTCTACACAGGGTGTCACAGAGAGTGGCAATCAGGAATATGTCTCAGGATTATGTCTGAAAGTGTTGACAATATTTTCTTGTAATTTCTTATTTCTTTTTGATTTTCAAGTTTGTTTGCTGCCTTGTGCCCTGTGTTGGCTGGGATTGGCTCCAGCAGACCCCCGTGACCCTGTAGTTCGAATATAGTGGGTTGGATAATGGATGGATGGATGGATTTTTTATTAGGTACTAGGGTTGCTGTTAGTTGATCTAAATCATGATAGAAGAAATTAAACAGGTTATTGCTTATTATAAAAAAAACCCTTTACCCTGGCCACATGTATATTTCTAACACAAGCTGTCTTCTCTTGTTTTAGTATATCCACTGGGGAGAACATGCAAACTCCACGCAGGGATGACCTGGGAAGCGAACCCAGATCTCCTAACTGCGAGGCAGCAGCGCTACCCACTGCGCCACCATGCTGCCCTAGAGTAGATATATAAATATAAATAAATATCTATATATTATTATATTTTATATACACATATATACATATATATATTCATTTGTGTGTTAAATATTATTCTTAACTATATGTGACTACACCAACATGCAAAGACTATGTTAGTACCAAAAAAGACTAGTAAAAGTTGAAGGAGCCAAACTAACGAAATAAACATTATTAATTAAAATAAAGCATGAGGCACAGAAAATACCTGGTTTCACATTATCCAAAAGCTAGATTGTGCCACTATGTGACCTCTGTATCATGTAGTGAAAACAGATATATTGATGGTAAACAATATGGTTACAGCCATAAAAGACAAACACAAAATAGTGACAAGAGCAGCAGTAGCTTGTACAAAGGGTGGCAGGATGTTATCACTGTTATAACCATGAAAATCCACAAACGCTAAAAAAGCAAATTTTGAAATTAAAATGATGCTCAGAATTGATTATACACATAAAAAATAACATTTATTTAGGGGACTGTTACTGAAGATAAAGTCTATTGTTATGTTTCAATTCCATATGCTTGTGCTATCACCATTAGTGGCACCTGACTTGACTTATATTAACTGTGTCTTTGTAATTGATTTGTTTTGTTTCAGTATGTTTGTTTCTCTTTAGCTGCAGGAGGTTATGAAACCCAAAAATGAATAAACCAGATCCATCTACAGCAGCATCAATACTTGTTGGCATGAGAAAGACTGGAGGCTATTGGTCGACCTTGGCAGGAAATTAACTTTCCCAGAAATAACGCCTTAAGACTCTCAGACCTGACATATTGTTGTAGTCACCCAGGAGCAGGGAGACTAACTTAGAGTGCTCTGAAAAGCAATAAAGGAAGTACATGAACATAAAAAAACAAACTGTAAGAGCCAATCATAGAAAGCTAATGTTTGATGTTAAATTCATTAAAGTGTTTGCTTACTTTCTATAGAATATCAGTTTTTATAGCTACAGTTGTGCTTGAAAGTTTGTGAACCCTTTAGAATTTTCTATATTTCTGCATAAATCTGACCTAAAACATCATCAGATTTTTACTCAAGTCCTAGATAAGTAGATAAAGAGAAACCAGTTAAACAAATAAGACAAAAATATTATACTTGGTCATTTATCTATTAAAGAAAATGATCGAATATTACATATTTGTGAATGGCAAAAGTATGTGAACCTTTGCTTTCAGTATCTGGTGTGACCCCCCTTTGCAGCAATAACTGCAACTAAACGTTTCCGGTAACTTTTGATCATTCCTGCACACCGGCTTGGAGGAATTTTAGCCCATTGCTCCGTACAGAACAGCTTCAACTCTGGGATGTTGGTGGGTTTTCTCACATGAACTGCTCGCTTCAGGTCCTTCCACAACATTTCGATTGGATTAAGGTCAGGACTTTGACTTGGCCATTCCAAAACATTAACTTTATTCTTCTTTAACCATTCTTTGGTAGAACGACTTGTGTGCTTAGGGTCGTTGTCTTGCTGCATGACCCACCTTCTCTTGAGATTCAGTTCATGGACAGATGTCCTGACATTTTTCTTTAGAATTTGCTGATATAATTCAGAATTCATTGTTCCATCAATGAAGGCAAGCCATCCTGGCCCAGATGCAGCAAAACAGGCCCAAACCATGATACTACCACCACCATGTTTCACAGATGGGATAAGGTTCTTATGTTGAAATGCAGTGTTTTCCTTTCTCCAAACATAACGCTTTTCATTTAAGCCAAAAAGTTCTATTTTGGTCTCATCAGTCCACAAAACATTCTTCCAATAGCCTTCTGGTTTGTCCACGTGATCTTTAGCAAACTGCAGACGAGCAGCAATGTTTTTTTTTTTGGAGAGCAGTGGCTTTCTCCTTGCAACCCTGCCATGTACACCATTGTTCTTCAGTGTTCTCCTGATGGTGGACTCATGAACATGAACATTAGCCAATGTGAGAGAGGCCTTCAGTTGCTTAGAAGTTACCCTGGGGTTCTTTGTGACCTCGCCGACTATTACACGCCTTGCTCTTGGAGTGATCTTTGTTGGCCAACCACTCCTGGAGAGGGTAACAATGGACTTCAATTTCCTCCATTTGTACACACTCTCTCTGACTGTGGATTGGTGGAGTCCAAACTCTTTAGAGATGGTTTTGTAACCTTTTCCAGCCTGATGAGCATCAACAACTCTTTTTCTGAGGTCCTCAGAAATCTCCTTTCTTCATGCCAGGATACACTTCCACAAACATGTATTGTGAAGAGCAGACTTTGATAGATCCCTGTTCTTTAAATAACACAGGGTGCCCACTCACACCTGATTGTCATCCCATTGATTGAAAACACCTGACTCGAATTTCACCTTCAAACTAACTGCTAATCCTAGAGGTTCACATACTTTTGCCACTCACAAATATGTAATATTCGATCATTTTCTTCAATAAATAAATGACCAAGTATAATATTTTTGTCTCATTTGTTTAACTGGTTTCTCTTTATCTACTTTTAGGACTTGAGTGAAAATCTGATGATGTTTTAGGTCATATTTATGCAGAAATAGAGAAAATTCTAAAGGGTTCACAAACTTTCAAACACAACTGTACTTAGAATATGGCATAACCTTTTACCCCCTGAAAGTTAACATGATATAGAACTTTCTTGGAAAATAGTCCTTCTGCTAGCATGGACTGTTAGATATGTTTGCAAATAGAATAAGAGATGCCATACAGTTTTCTGACTGTGCTTAACTTGCCTCAAGTACAACTGTATGGCCAAACTTATAGAAATGAAACAAGATACATGAACTATCCTTTTCTTCAATATCATTGTTTCTTTATTTTTTGTGTGAAAGGTTTTGCTTTTAAATTTTACTAAAACTTTTAAAATAAAATCTTTGGTCTGTTGAATTATTTGAACACGCATCACACTATTGCCTGAATCATCCTATGAAATAAACTAGAAGCTGCAGAACTTTCGTAATTTTGGATAAATGTAGCTACACAAACTTTTTAGAGGAATGCTCTTAAAAATGGTGGTGTGTGTGGATGTTCACAGCAGGTTTGCAGGTAGCTAGCCATAGGAGTTTGGTAGCAAGGTCAGTATGGTGCTTTCTCAATAGCCTTTAAACAGGAAAAACAAGAGAAAGATAATAACACAACTGTGCAAAGAGGACAAAGATGATCAAAAAGTTAGTGGCAGAGGAGAAAGGAGCCAGCCTGGAGGTCATCTACCAGTATGTTTTGTCTGATCATTACTAATGACCTACCAACTTGTCTTGTGCTGAAAGGGTTGAAGCAGTCGATGTCAGGCGGTGCATAACTGAAAATGCTGGAGGATAAGGCAGCTGTAAGATATATTTTACAACTTTAAAGACTGCATAAAAGTCTCCTCTCAGATATATTCACACATTCTCCTTTTAGACAGCCTTCTAAACCTAAATGAGGAGCTCTCCGTTTTTGTTGCCGGCAAGCTGAAATCTCTAAGTAGGTGGTTCCAAATTAAAACCAGCCCTCTTGATTTAGATTCTATGTACTATCATCCAAGGACACTACTGCTATTAAAGTAACACTTCATTTTAATACTTCATTATCCTTTAATTCCCATTAAAAGTAAAGCTCTTGTTCATTTGAGTTATGTAATTTTTAGATGTTACTGACCTGGCACAGGAAACATATACGAAATGATTAAGCAATGCAGTCATGATACAAAAATAATCAAAGATGGATAAACATTGATATCCAGGAAAGCAATTCCATGCTTAGTCACGGCTGACGTTGTGTCCTAAAGGCACAGGTGTGGCACACTGAGTCTGCTGACACACTTGTGTTGCACTGAGTAGGACACTGGCTGGTATACAGCTACTGAATTCTAACAGAGCTCTCAATCAAAATGTATATGCCAAATAAATAAATAAAATGAGCCAGCATTATGACAGACTGCAAAATCCATCCATTATCCAACCTGCTATATCCTAACTACAGGGTGACAGGGGTCTGCTGGAGCCAATCCCAGGGCAGGAAACAAACCCCGGGCAGGGGGCCAGCCTACCACAGGGAACATACACACTAGGGACAATTTAAGATCACCAATGCACCTCACCCGCATGTCTTTGGACTGTGGTAGGAAACCAGAGCACCAGGAGGAAACCCACGCTGACACAGGGAGAACATGCAAACTCCATGCAGGGAGAACTTGGGAAGTGAACCCGGGTCTCCTAACTGCGAGGCAGCAGCACTACCCACCGCCCCACTGTGCCATCCCAGACTGCAAAATGATTCTTACCTTTTGGGTTCACAGAATATAGTAGTATTACTGTGATATGATTGACTAAGCAGTGAATGTCTTTATGGGAGCTACTGTATGTGCAACCTGAAAATTATGGGAGAAAAAAAAACTTAATTTGTTTAAATTGTGAATGTGGTGAAGCCAGGGGTATTGTGCTGCTACAGTATATACTGTAACTTGATTGCTGTGACATTTTACGTTTATTCTGACAAATAATTGATTTTTGGCTCCCATATCCAGTATTTTGGTGCCAGAAATCATCTGCAATATACTAGATGTCTGGAACTGTGTGATTGCGGCCCAGATCTCACTATCCATTATGCTGCTGCCAAACGGCATTTCTAATTATTGATTACTGGGTGAAGGAACATCATGGCTTTAAGGTTTTTGTGTTAGTGTTTCAGTAAGATAGCCAGCACCTGTCTTTAATTAAACACATTTTTAAATTAAATACCTTTTTTCTTTTGGTATATCAAAAGTGCACTGCTGTTCATATGCAAATCTTTTATTCATATATTTCAATTTTATCTTTATTTTAATATTTTCATTTTTCAAGACCTCGCCACTTAACTTGTTCTGCTAACAGTTATCTGACCTCCTGTACACTCTGTGTTAAATCCATCTTTGTTTAATAATCTAAAGAATGCATCAAAAAGCAAAATCAATGAGCATATAAATTTTACAGTTCAATAAGGATATGAATTTGACAGTATAGTGAAATTAGCATACCTCTGTTTATTTTGTTACCAAATTCCTGTTGTGATTTTGGCCACCATTTTGGAAGTATGAATATCCCCTTGCAACAGGACTCTGTTTCAGCCATTTGTGTGGTGCCTTATTATAACTGGACTGTCCTACATTCATTCTCTCTAATAAATTCAACATTCTTTTTCTTCATTTCTCTTTGTAGAAATTCACAGGTAACCCCTACAGAGTTGATCAGTAACTTCCTGGTATCTGATGCAGCATGCTGAAGTTGTGCATGAATGTCAACCATGAAGATTACTAAAAACTCATTCACAGCACATGTCCGAAATGACGTATTGTGTTCAGCCATTTTCCAGTTCTGAACTAAGAGCACATGATCAAGGTAGGTGAAATGGTTTTTCAGCCACTTGAACATGTTTGCATTATGTGTGCATTATTTTATGTTATTAACACTTAGCTTTTTATTGTTTATATAGTTTTTTTGACTTCATGTTGTCACCATTTAATTTTTCTGTGAGAGCAGCTATTTTATATGGATGTTTTCCTTGATAACCACCATGTTTTTGTGTTTCTGGTCATTATGATGCTACTTTGGAACCAGACACATGAATCACATGCCATAATAGTATTTATGCTATATAAATTGACTACATGCAATAGCAAATGCGAACTGTAAAATTCAAATTTTAAAAACATGAATGTAAAAAAATGTGTTTAGGACCATACAAATAATTTAGAAAGAGTTGTTTTGTTTTTGGAATGAGTATGACTTTCGCCTGTCCTATTTGTGCTTGAGATTTGCTTCAGCCTTTGTTAATGAACTTTTGCTTTCATTTTAACTTTTCTTTTAAATTATCTATTTATTGTTCTCTGCCATTCTAAAACGTTCCTCCAGTTGTGACACACATCTCCAGAAGCATGCATTTTGTTGGGGGTTTTTTTCCCCACACTCACGCTTTTTCCAACTACCCAAGCACATGCACATTGACTATGTAACATTACTTCTATTTATGTTCATTTATTTTATTTCTATTTATGTTATTCATGTTAATTGTATGTTTTTCTTTTATTCTATTATTGTAAAGCACTTTGGCCACAGCATTCCTATGTTGTTTTAAATGTGCTATATAAATACATTTTATATTGACATTGACATTTGACATTAGTTTGACTGGCACCTCCAAACTGGCCCAGTTGTGACTGAGTGTAGAAGTTCAATGAGATGACTCTTGCTTTATGTCAAGTGCCTCAAGGCTGCTGATTCTCCAAAAACCCTGTATTTGAACAGACAGGTTTGAAAAATGGATAAACGGATGATTTAGATAGCTACTGTGGTAAAATAAGGTAATAAAGAAAATTGAAATGATAAATATATCATAAAAATGGAAAGTGATGTGTGCTAGTGTAATTTACCGTGTGTAACTGCAGAAAATCTTTAGAAGTGACGGAGTTTACAACAGTAACCTGGAGTCATAAAGGATGCGTAAATGAGAGTGACGTCAGGAATGGCATCTAGCTATAAAAACATCTGGGAGTCTTTCAATAAACCTGAGGAAACACAGAAAATGGCCATTAAAATGACAGAGAGTGAGAAACAAAAAGAAATTTAAGAGTCAGGTTATAAAAAAAATGTGACTACAATCCCCCTTAACATTGTGTACTTGTGCAACATGATATGCAGCTAAAGGAATTCAGTAACTAAAAAGGGGAAGCTATAATATATCATCATGAATTACTGGTTTCTCCATCTATTTCCACAGGAAAGAAAGTGCTTATGTAATAAGGAGGAGACATTTAAATGCTGGCCGATCTGTGTCATAAGTTCAGGTCTCGAATCAAAATGTTTTAACCTTTTTTTGATCTACTGGAATAGATTTCATAATCATCGAGACATGCTACGATGGCTCTCAAAATTAAGGCTTGACAAGCCATAAAACAACATGCCTTCAAAAACTTCATACATATTTGAAGGCGACCTATTTTCTTAGATGTTCTGGGACAGCATAAAAGGCTGTTAGTCGTGTTAAAATATCAACACAAGCCATGACTCAGGCTTAAAGTTTGTTGTATTGTACAAAAGATTTCAACAAATAAATAAAAAATAATTATTACAAATTAGCAAATTGTGAGTATGTTAAACTATTTTTGTTGAAGATTTTATTTTTTTGATGAGGTTTAAAAATAAATATGATAATTTGTAGTGTAAAAATAAACTTTTGGCTCAGTAAAGGAAAGAGTAAAAAGTGTTATCTAAAATTAAAATTGTTGACATGAAAATGGAGGAATTGAAAATGGCCCCAGACAGGCATTTTTGGATGGGTTGTTGCATTTTCACTTGTGCAGCAACTCGCTCAAAGTGGTGCAAGATATAGACACGGGAGCGGCTGCTGGATGTGGATTCCACTTTCACCTCCTCCAGTTAAGTTTCAAAACTACTTGACTGGATGACTACACACACTATACACAGCAGACTTTAAATATAAGTCAGACTTTTGCCACATTCAGAAATACTCTAATAGATTCTGTTATTGTAGTGTGCATATAAGGAATGGGCAGGAAGAGGAATATAAGCATCTGATTGAAAATTTCAGAAATTTCAGAGCAATAAGAACTGCCTGATTCTGAACACAATAAAGACCAAGGAGATCTTTGTGGATTTCTGCAGGTCTGAGATCCCTCTTCAGCCTGTTAACATCCGATGGGAGGACATTGCGGTGGTTCAGATGTACAAATATCTAGGTGCCCACCTTGATGACTGACTGGACACTCTGTGAATATGGATATCCTCTACAGAAAGGTGCAGAGCAGGCTGTTTTTCCCCAGAAGTCTCAGATCATTCAACATATGTAGTAAATTGTTGTTTTTGATCTATTAGACAGTTGTTGCCAGTGTCCTCCTCTTTGCTGCCATGTGTTGGGGAGGCAGTATGACAGACAAGAACACGACAAATGGTGAAGAAGACTGGCTCAATGGTAGGTAGAACTGTGGACTCAGTGAGAATGGTGGTTGAAAGGTGTATGGGTAAGAAGGTACAGGTCATGCTTGACAATAGCAGTCATCCTCTCCACCACATTTTGGCAGGTCAGAGAAGTAAATGTAGCAGACATCTTCTCTCATTACGCTGTAGAACAGAATGCATCTGTCTGTCTGTCTGTGTAATTTTTTTACTTGTTTCACATCCATCCACTGCTTTTCTCTTTAATTCCTCTTAACCTCAAAATGTTGACTTCTGCCAGAAACTCATTTCCAAACTAGTTGAAATTATATTAATTAATTTTGACTCCATAGATGATCTTACATTTGGTTAGCTATGAATTATTTCTTATTACATTCATATATTTCCATGATTTGACTACTGTTTTTTCCAACTTGCACAACATTATTTTGACCTGTGTCTGATGTTACGATACCAGTGGTATAAATCATGGGTATGTCTATGAAAAGCATGAATGTCTCCATTTCTGATCCCCAATCGTACACAGGGAAGTCCATAGTCACAGGTTGTATAACTGCAGAAGATTGTGAAAATAACTGGTACACAGCTCACCTCTTGTTCACACACTGCCTGTGTAAGCAATAATTAATAAAGGTAATAAGTTTGAACTTGAACTGGTAAAGAAAGTCACATGCCAGGTGGTATGGTTTTTATTTTATCACCATATAACAGAGTTGCTTTACAATCTTAATGATTAGATAGCCCATTAGTTTCTTTTGTCTTTTTTATTATTCCTCACCTTGCTCTCCATCTGCTATACTCACTGATAAAGAGCACATGTGCTTAGAGCTGAATAAATAAATCTCCCAAAGTACTTCCATCTGCCCCACCTTAGAAACAGACCTACTTTACCTTATACTGTCTGAAGGACCCAACGTTTTCCAGATATATTTGTAGAATATGTTAAGTAAAGAAGGCAAAGATTCATGTTTTTTAAATGGTGACCCTGTTTTTATTTCTAGCTGTCCCATCTGTCATCCAGATTGCCTCTCTGTCAATGTCTCTGCTGTAGTGAGTTTAGAATCCGTTATTTTTGGGTCCGTTTGGATTGCAGAATTGCGGTATCTCCCTGCTAGGTTTTAACATTGAATGCTGTCACGTCTGTCTCGTCCCCTTCATTCAAGGTGGACAGTTTGTATTGCTTAAATTATGAGCAAAGGCCAAAAAAGCAACAGTTTAACAGCAATGCTTTGATTCTGCTTTGTGTTATGCTGTACTTTAACTCTCAATCAAGCCTCACCCAACACCCCTCTACAAAAACACACAATACTCCTTTTTATATTATGTAAAGCACTTTGAGCTACATTATCTGTATGAAAATGCGCTATATAAATAAATGTTGTTGTTGTTGTTATATGACAGTATTTTGAGAATTTGTTGTTTTTTGGTCTGATTGGAATTCAGAATTGTGGTGACTTGTCCTTGTAGTCGAGGTGAACACTTCATAGTGCATATATTTTGAAGAAAAGCAGACATCACAGGTGTCAAACAACAACACTTTGGTTCTCCTTTGTCTTGCGCTACACATTCACTCTCAATCAAGCCTCACCCAAAACCCCCTCCATGCAAAAGCACACTATACTCCTTTGCATATTATAGTATATAAAAGCACCTATTTACCTATTTACCCTGATTTATTTACTTATCTTCCTACAGCGTAAAGTCACATGTAGACTGCTGAGCCTCCTGTGTTTGATCGACACGGACATGCTGACACAGTATACAGTATGTGCAATGCTATTTCATTACGCGACTGACTTTAGCTGCAGGTGTAAGCTCCTGTTCCATTTCACGTAACTGTTGTTACGGTTCTGCCTTTGTCCAGAAATGATTTCATAAGCTTTATGACAATCTCGGAAAGTCTTTTTCCCATGGGACGACTGGGATCTTTCCCTGAATAAGGAGTGGCATTACACATGTACTGTGTCAGCATGCCTGTGTCGATCAAACACAGGAAGCTCTGCAGTCTATTTGTGACTTTATGCTGTAGGAAGATAAGTAAATATGTATATGTAAATAACATTTGATGTGGCTTTTATATAAGTAACATATAAATGTTTTTCATAAAAAGGATATCACAAAACATAATCACAAACAAAACTTTGCACGATAACTTGGCGAGCTCGGTATGCCCTGCTGTTTCGTTGAAGGACATGCATGTGTCAGATTCACTGCCAGGATGATGGCCAACCTCTTACTGCATCCAAACGGTGACATCTTTCGCCTTTATGTCTGTTGCAGCTGCATTGTTCTTATGTGTGAGTGGACGTTTCTTGTGGGGTGGGCTTCTGTTCTCTTTCGCCGATGTAGAACCCTCATCTTCATCTAAGTTCACCTCTATTATAGCACATCTTTATTTGAAAACAACAGTATCAGATTGGGGGGAGCGTGAATGTGACTGAGAGAATAAAACTGAATTAAAAAAAAAAAAAACGCTAACCTTTACAAGTACTATAAATCAGACTCAAACCAAATGTATGTTTTATCCTATGATAGTAACAATAAGATCAGCTCACTACTCAAAATGGTAATTCAAGGAAGTGCCCTGAATCAAACCGGCAACCTCTTGGTTATGAGTCAGCAGTTCTTACCACTGCACCACTCCAGCAGTCGTGTCAGCGTCGTACACTAACCAGATTTCTTTTTCTTTGGTTATATTCTTGAATAAAAGTGCGCTTGTTTTATTATATATGTACCTTTTGTGAAAGTGCTTGTTTAATATTTGGACTTTCTGCTTTAGGTATGTGTTCAACATTTCTTGCTTCACTATGTTGTAGACACGGAACACACATGAAATTCATGTATTCCAAATAACGATATATTATTTACCCTATACAATTTCAGGCACCTTACACCCACATAAAGAGCCTTGAGCTGAGAGAGCTGTTTGCCCTTTCTGCATTGTTGGGGGGATGGGATAACAGGCTGCTTGCTACTTGTGCTGATCAATGCATTTACAAAACAAAAGATGCTGATGGAGAGGTGCGAAGGAATTTAAGGTGGCCCGGGATTATTAGTTTTTCGTAGGCTGCAGGGTTTCTAGTGTTAAGTCAGTTCAAGTGTTTCACTTGCTGTGAGCCAGCAGGTGGCACTGGTGCGTAAACTGTAGCACACAGGAAAAATAAAGACCCACTGGGACCCCCAGGGTCAAAATTCTTGTATGTATGGTCCTTAAGAGCAACTATGCAAAATTTGGTGATCCATATCAGTCAAAGGGTTTAGGATTGTGTAGAGAACAGACAGACAGACATTCTATTTTATATTCATAGATAGCACTTTTTAATAGCTGAATTCTAATAAAATTACTTACACACTTTTAACAATTGTCACACTAGCACATTCAGTGACTTATTCAGAGTCACATTGTGGAGTAAGAGACCAAGCATGATCAACTCATATTTATTTTTTTTTAGTGTTGATTTTTTGGAGGAGAACTCCATCCCATGGTATTAGAACATTAGAGCAATCTAGACAAAAACAGGTCATTTAACCCAACACAGCTCACCAGTCCTATCCACTTAATTCTTCTAGAAAAACATCTAATCTATTTTTGAAAGTCCCTAAGGTCCTACTGTCTACAACTCTACTTGGTAACTTATTTTATGTGTACAGCATTGATTAAAATTGCCTATTTATATTTTTAGTACGAACACAAATTGGTTAAGTGACTTGCTTCAGATTACAAAGGGATCCCGGTTTACAGTCAAAATGCATAGGACACATTGCCAACCTAACCTGGACATTTATTTCTTCTAGTGGAAACAGTGTGCCCACTCTTAGACCTTCAGAGCCTCCTCCTTCCAGATGACCCACACACTTCTAAAACAAGATACCCAGTATATGACAGAAAAACTGAGATAGAAGAAGGTTGTCGAGGTAGGCACAGCTCTACAAAGAAACATTCACCTCTAGCACTTGGCACAGTGGTTAGTGATGCTGCCCATAGTTCCAGAGTTATAAATACGGAAAAACAAGACTAGATTAAGCCTGGGTGATTTAATGACTCAAGCTCCTTAACAGAGAGTTGAGCTCATTTGTAACAATTCAGCGTGCAAATTCCTTGTCCATTTAGTGTGGTGCAGTAGTTCCTACTCTTTATGTCAGTGTGTGAACACTCGGCTGTTTCAGGTAGATGGGGCAGGGAGGGTCCCTTCATGTATTTTAACCAAGCTGACACACGAGCGGTTTGACAAGATGAAAAGACCCCTTACCATTTGTTGTCCCCATATTCTTGTGGATTTTCTTCAAGTGCTTCAGATCGACTATTGAAGTTTTAATCCATTCTTGTTAGCAGATAAAGATTTTATCAAACTTCTTATTACAGAAACTAGTATTGTCATTGAAACTAACATAATGCCAGAGATATCTCTGGGAAACACTTGAAGCATATGAGGACAAATCATTTCAGAGGTTTCACACAAAAATAAACTGCAAACCTGTATGACAACAGAGTTACTCAATCACAAAGTGATGATAAATAAACATGTTTGCTCGATACTGTGCTCAATAGAAAAGACAGGCTTTACGAAGATAATGCATTTTATTGACCACAGTGGAAATATACAGACTATCACTCCATTGTTATTATTGAAGAAAAGCTAATGAGATGCTAGAACATCAGATACATAAGAAGGAAATGAAAGAGTTTTGCCTTAAAAATACCATCATGGATATACTCTTATGTTAGTTAGTTTCTACTTTGTTTTTGATGTGTTTCCATAAATCTGTATCCTCATATGTGATAGTTCTGTATTTAGTGAGTGGTATCATTTATTCTTCCATTTTGCCTTGTAGTTTGTACTATTATATTGTATTTCTAAGTCAGCAATAATAGATAGATTGGCCATCTAGCTCTGTGAAGAGGATTACTTGTGTTCTGTTTCGTGTGTTGTATTTATCCCATTTATTGAAACCAATTGTACCTACCTGGAAAATAATCTCTCTGAATTGCCTTTCCCAAGATTTACTCATTTATTTATTTATTTGTTTGTTTGTTTGTTTGTTTGTTTTTACCCTGCAAGGGTTTTTTTTTGGGAATTATTTCCATGTCTTCTTAAAGAGTCAAGATAGGGGGAGCGGTCAAAAAACAGGGCCTGTGAAAGCCTATTGAGGCATCACTTGTGTTTTTTTGGAATATACAAGAAATAAATTGTTGTTGCAGTGATATGCCCTTCGTGTGTTCATGTCGATTTTCTAGGCATCTCCAGATTTCATCCTAAAAATATTCAGGTTAAGTTGGCTGCCAGATGCGATGTGTGGGTTCCTTGCAGATGATTACACCCAATTGTTGGTTGGCTCTTGCCTAGCCCCCCAGTGTGGTAAGACAGGCTGTGCTCCAAAAGAAACTAACTGTATGTTGGAATTAGTGCAGTAGGTTCAGTTAATGAATGAATGAATGATCGAGCTCACAAAGCGCTATGACAGCCGCTATTCTTACTTCTAAAATTGGTTGCAACCCTGTGACCACAGAAGTGCAATTTATTTCTGTTACAGTTTATGACTTTTTGACTGCAAGCCAAAACTTTGTTTTTTTCCAAAGCATCATTTGCACCCACAACACAAGCACTCACATACAATTTTTAAACTCAGACTATTTTAAAATAGCACTGAAGCACCCAAAGGGCAATACTCATCTCACGATTAAATTTAATGATGGTTCTTACCTTCTGAAAGCAAACTTAAATTTATCAAACCTAACTTATGTAGGAAAAATAATAGTGCCCATTTTTTAAACTCATTTAACCCATCAGAATTGTAAAGGATTTACAGCTTATTTGAACATATCTGACTTAATTCATGTATCTGTCAGGAGGAGCTGTGGTGTGAGTTCATCCTCTCATGAATGCTGCATTGCAGTGCTGTGAGTCAGATAAACCCTGGTGGGAGTGCAGTGAGTCTTCTTAAATGGCTGCATTGCTTAAATTAGGTGCCGGCTTTTATTTGTGCACCAAAATCTGCATTAGTCATCAGGGCATTTCAGTAATGGGTACAGTCTGGCAATTTGCTCCTTTATAAATGCAAAGTTCATCTCAGACTCACGGGTGATGCGTTATTAAAAGTTGTTATTTACATAAAGGTTTACTGTGTAATTGTACAACTGTTAAGATTGTTCTCATTTTCCTGCATTCCAATGAACAGCATATGTAAAAAGAAACAATTTTACAAAAATGTGGATTGGTGTCAGAATACACACTGCAGTTGACACTGGTTTGCATAATTTGTGAAAGCACAGTGGCACAGTACTTAGTTCTGCAACATTACAGCCACAGGGATCTAGGTTCAACTTCCTGCCTGGACAATACCTTTTGCTCTTATGACACATAAATATGTGTGTTATATTAATTGGTGATTAGATTAGATTAGATTAGATTAGATTAGATTAGATTAGATTAGATTAGATTAGATTCGATCAGATAAACTTTATCAATGCAGTGGGGAAATTCAGCAGATGCTGCATTGCCTCTGTGCATGAATGAGTGTTAGGCTTTACCTATCTGCAGTCATGTTAACAGCAAGCTCATAAAAAGGATGGAGGCCCAGGGATACAGTAGTTAGTGCTGTTATCTCACAGTTCTGTAGTCTACAGCTTGAACCTCATCTTGTCACCAGATTTTGCAAGATTGTATGTTGTCCATTGTATATAAACCTGCTTCCTCATTAGGCTGCAAGCTGGTTCTCTGACCCTCTATTGTTGCAGAATAGTTAATTTTGTGAGCAGTTATCAAATAACCTTTGATGATTATATCTCTCTATTATAAAAAGAAATCCTGGAATGCAAAAGCAAGGCTATGATACGTGATCTTCTCTCGGAAGACATTTAAAAGACCCGCGAGACAAAAGACACTTGCCACGGAGCGTCTCGCGGGGACCGTAAACATGAGGCTTGGTGCCAAGAGATTGTCCCAGGGCCGTCTCGTGAGGACGTGGAACATAAGATTCTTGCAAGACATGCCCTGCTTACAACAGATATCATACAAGAGCACATGCATCAAAAAACAGCCAGTCGTGTAAAAGCATGTAGTGCACACACATTCTGTGCTCTCAACACATATAAAGTGTATAAGAACAATACGGAGAATAGACACCCAAAGGCACTGGAGAGAAAAAAGGCAGATATATTATGAAACCAGTAAAATTCTAAAGTATTGTAGTGTCCCAGCTGGGTTGAGGCCTTTTTAGTTTTAAGTGACTGTTCGGTCCAATTGAGGGAGGGCGGAGTACAACAACAACAACAACATTTATTTATATAGCACGTTTTCATACAAAACAATGTAGCTCAAAATGCTCTACAAAATGAAGAATAGAAAAATAGAAGACACAATAAAAAATAAACATAAGTCAACGTTAATTAACATAGAATAAGTAAGGTCCAATGGCCAGGGTGGACAAAAAAAACAAAAAAAAACTCCAGAGGCTGGAGAAAAAAAATAAAATCTGTAGGGATTCCAGACCAAGAGACCGCCCAGTCCCCTCTGGGCAGTACAGAACGGAAGACTGATAGCGGGGTATTGATTGAAGCGGTAAGGGGGAGGGCGAGAGTGGGGGGGGTGAGGGATTGGAGAGGGTGCTAGAAAGTTGTTTTTGGGGTTAAAAAAGTCAGCAATTGTTCAAGTAAAACTTTTGTGACACTTTATCATGTCAGTCGCTGCAGTATCGAAAAAAAGATAGAAAAGATCGCATTACCGCAAAACAAAAGGTGATTAATCATCAGTACCAGGTGTAATTGAAAAAAGAGCAGGACAAATTGAGGTCAGAAATAAAAGGCAAAGAGTAGAGTCTTTTCGTAGTCGCATCATTCTTATGCACAAAACATGGATTTACATAATAATAAACCATACGCTATGAGAATCTGTGGTCCCGCAACAGTTAAAGCAACGACAAGTTGAATTTCAAAGAATACACAATTCGGTCAGGAGTAGATTGATGATCCTAGAGAAGCAATGCAAATTTTAACAGGCAAAAAGAAAGGCAATGTATATATTCCAAGAATATCATTACACATCAAAGGAGATCGTGATATGCCATTCGTATTAAAATGTTTACAGTTTACCGTGAGAACAGCTTTTGCTATGACAATCAATAAATCACTGGGACAAACATTAGAAAAAGTCAGATTATTTATTAGAGAAACAAACAATATTCACTCACGGGCAGTTATATGTTGCATTGTCACAATGTGTCTCCAAAACATATTGTTTTTAATGAAGCTTTAAAGTAAAAGTGCAAATAATGAAATTGAAACAATTCCAAAGAAAAAAAAAATTAAAATTGTATATCTGATTAACCAAACACAGAGGTTGGCGAGCAAAGCGAGCAGGGGGATTTTCTCGTGATTCAGATTTTGAATGGTAAGTGATCAAGGACTGCATCTGGGATTGTGCAATCACTTTTGTATCTGGGGTGGCCCATGCCAAACGCAAGAAGGTCGATGACCTTAAAACATGACTTTCAAATTAGAGAGTTTGTACACTCATGGGGTTGATCCAGGTCCAGACCAGCGCAGGCAGTTGAGTGTATTCATCATTTATATCATACCTCCAGACAGTGCAGCCTTGTTGGACTGGTCCCTGTTCCCCCTGTCATTTGTGCTCATATAGAACATTTGGCAATTTTCTTCACATGTTCTGGCCCTGCCCTACTCTTCTCTCTCTCATTCTCTGGTCTTTTGTCTCATTTGTTTTGTATGAAATTCTGTCTAGCTTTGTGCTTTAAACTGCATATCGTCCTTTCAACTTATCTTCATTACCCTGTTTTTCTTTCCAACTATGGCTGTATGCAATAGATACACTGGCAGCTAAATTGCTTCTGGGCTCCTGATGCAAATCCTTGGTGCATGTCTCTCCAACGCTTTGGAGGGCTAAATTTTATGACCTGCTCCTGACGGAATTTTCTCTATTGCATCTCAGCAGAACATCTAATGCTAAATTTACAAAATGGTCTAATCTAACTAAACTGGCTTATGACTAGGTGGCTGCTAGTCAGCAGTGCAGATGTTCCACTACACCTGTCTTTATGTGTTTCTGTTTGTCTCTTTGAGTCTCTTTCCCAGTCTTCTGTAGGTGCTGTGATGGCAGATGACAACTGCTCATATTATTGGTTTCATTGGGGTTGGGTTGTGGGTAAGCAGGAATTAACATTCTTCTTCTTGTTTCCTAAACGATACTGATGCTTTAGGTAATTCTTTTTTAATATAATAAAAATTTCATTACCAAAAAACACAGATAGTGTTGTAATTATATTAGATTATTGTGACCCTGAAAGCTTGTTCGACCTCAGAACCATGTCTGTTGGGTGTCCAGCAGTTCCTGTGGTCTGAGAATGGAATGTAAGCACAGAGACTGTTCATAGCTGTTCTTTACATTACACTAAAGAGTGTTAGGGTTCAGCAAAGTGTGCTTAATGAAAGCTACTACAGAGGGAGATCCAATGTTCTTATAACAAATGGCAAATATAACTTGAAACACTACTTGCATTAGTTACACTCCATATTCCATCAAGCAGCGTCTGCACTGACCAGACTTTTATACTGTGTGGGGTGGTGGATCAAGATTTTACTAATAAACTTAACATCCTAAATTAAATTTATAAAAAAAAAAAAGTGGATAGGACAGTCTTCTGAACGCAATTGAACTTCTGCACTTTGAATGGCTAAGGACATGGGTTCGTGTGGAGTATTGGTGACTGTTAATGTGGAGTTTGCTTGTTGTTGTGTGTGTATTATATTAATTAGCACTTCTCAATTGATCTGGGGTAAGTCAGTGGGAGTTTTTGCACAAAGTGTTATCATGTGTTGTATCTACCTTTTGCATAGTATTTTTGGGATAGACTCTAGTTTCACACGATCGTGTAATGGAATGAAGGATAGATAAATAGAGCTTGTGATCTTGCACGTGCAATAATTCCCAAAAACACAAAGTATTGATCCAGCTAACCAACTATTATTGAACATGCATAATTTAGTTCAGGTTAAAATATAAAGCAGTAAAACATTATGCTTTAGGATTTATATGGCTACTGTGTCCAGTTATGTTCTGTGCAGACTGCATCTGTGCTGTAGCAAAGATCACCTTAACTGTCTGGATATTTGCAAAACCTGTCAAAGGAAGTTGTCAGGGTTCAACTTCCTTTTAGTGGCTTAATGGACTGTTAATTATCACAAGGTTGAGGCATAATTAGGTTAATTAGCTCCGGAAGTGTGCTCATGCTTACTCAACTGGGTCTTTGAAAGGCGATATCTGGGAAGAAAGTATTAGGTGGCGTGTAAGCCAGGAATAAATGATGAAGACACTTTTAACTATAGTGGCGAAATTGGAGACTCTTCAGAAATAAGGACATGAATTCTAAAGCAGGTGCCTGAAGATTGTGACTAAATGAATTATAGTCCAGACAAAGCTGTTCCTTGCAGTTAATTGTTGTACTTCCCAACAATCTGATAATAAACTGAACTCTTGAGACACACCATATTTCTCCATGCCATTAATGGCACAGTGGATGAGGTCCCTTATTACAATAGCAGTTTTTTTGTGAGGTTTTTTCCTAAATGAGAATGTAAATCCATCTGTAATTATCTTTCTTTCTTTTCTTTCATGCAAATGAAACATGGAAATGAATAATTAAACTAGCAAATCGTGCTTGCGAAATTTTCGCAAGAATAAAAGCGTTAATGAAATGGTGATGAGGGAGAGAAAAACATCACACGTTACAGTAAGAAAAGAGATTATTTTAATAAGTAGTGACAGAGTAGTTGTGAGAGGACTCCATATTAGAATAGTCACATGATTAGTATGGGATGTAATTATAGTCACTTACAACAGCATGAATATTTACAATAGAAAAAGTAACATGAACAGGTTAACAGAACATATTGGGTAAGAAGGGAAATGCAGGGTACATGTAAGTCAGTATATGTGAAGTGTGGCCGTCAGGCAATGTAGTATACTGACATTTATCATAATTTTCGGAAAATGCAATTTGTTGCATAAACGTTATTGTTAGCGAAAATATTTCCCTGTGTGTAACCTGCAAGTACCTATACGTTTAACCGGGATTTTGACTTAACTCTGGAAAATGTAGTGTACAACTGGCCATGGGTAAAAACAGGTCCTGGCCAATAAACTCAGACGTTATTAAACATTTGTCATTGTGACTTGGTAATAGTCATACAATATGTTAAACGAATGTGGAATTGCCTACGCTATAATATAAAGGAAATATGTTGTTTTGAGTTGTCAGTGTTATGGAATCCCTGTAATTTTGCTGTCGTAATGTTTCTTGTTGTCTGGAGGTTTGACCCTGCTCTTCAGAAAGTTTGTGTGTGTAGTTCGCTTTCCAGTCACTGTCTAGTTGCAAGACTTGCTGCTGGTAATCTTCGAATAATGTCGCTCAGTGGTCTGTCATACATTGTCTTTGTTGTTCTAAGGCATCTTGCCTGTGCTGGTTGGTCTGGTGTGATATAAATATTTCTGCTTCTGTACGTTGGTGTGAATATGCAGGCCGGCGAGACCATTTCTGTTGGTCAAAGTTAGGCTGTATGTGCCTTTTCATTTTATCGGGAGGCTTACGTTCAAGTGAAGCAAAAAGGAGGTGTAAAATAGTAGTGTCATAATGCAGCTTCGGTGAGTAACAAAGTATGCACCGAATAAACAGTCAAATACCATAGTCGATAATTGGTGACATTGAAGAATAGAAGACTGAAGATAAGCCTAAGATCAAAACTCTGCCAGGAACACAGATTCCTCGCTATTGTTGTGGAGGGATAAAGTAGTTGTGTCAACCATTGTTTATATCAAGCATGGGCGGACAAAAGTGAAATAATATAAGGATGATGTGGGTGGAGGTAGGAGGTATTAAGTTCATTAAACCTAGAGCTCTGAGACCTTTATGCCAAATATATTCTCAGAATGACTCAGATTTTCATCCAAGAAAAATTCTTTAGTAACAGTAATCTTAACAAACACAAAGACAAAACTAAATTTAAAAATGCATTTTAAAGCATCATCCTTTGTTTCCAGTAGCGTGGTAGTAAATATTTGCATCTCTTGGTTTGTGTTCCTTTCTCTTGTTGAGAGGTGAGTGTTGTGATGTAAGATTTTGCATATAACTTGATAAATGTTTTGTATGTCTTTATTTATAATTTAGCAAACCAATGTAATTTAGTGTAACTTTGGTGAGAGGTATTGGTGTTTGCCCCCCAGCTTTACGACTGTCTCTTTGTAATTTTACGACAGGATTTGGGGGATGTGTCTTAAACCAGTTTGATGAGTATTTCTTTGCTAAAGTCTTTCTCCCATCCCCCACACAAAGCCAGGTTAGCTTAACATATGGTCTTGGGGGCGGGGGCAGGGGAAGGTGTTAAGATGTTCTATTTCACCCATTGGTCTGAGGTATGGCTGTTTGGAATTGGCTTGTCTTAGAGGCATCTAAGTACCATGATGTCCTATTGGTTCGAGAGGTTGGAGAGAACATCTATAAATGTACGTACTTAACCTCACATTCTCTCTCTTACTAACATCTGAAAGAAGCATCTCTCTAACCAACATATGATGAAGAAGCATCTCTCTTGCTAACCTGTGATGATGAAGACAACACAATGAAGAGCACAGCTCAGCAGCTATATTGAACAGACATGTGGCTGAAAGCTGAGCACCAACGATGCCTTAACTAGAGACATTTTAAGTAACTACAAGTCTGTGTGCCACCTGAGTTACACATCACAATTTTACCAGGTTGCATGGTTGCCAATATTCAATTGTACTTTGCATTTTGTTATTATTTATGAATATTATCAGTAATACATTATTTTATGTGTAACTTAACTCCTGCTTGTCTTTTTACTACATCTAATTGCCTGAGGTTATAGATATAGAAGGGAAGGTGGGGATAAGTTATATAAAATAATATCTTATAAACAGTGGTAAGTCTGTGAGATTAGGCATTCTAAGGCTAAATATTAATAATACAATAGGGGAAAGTAGAGCAATATATATATTACTCTACCAAGATAAAACAATGAGCTTTCAGTTTTATAGCATTTCTGATTGGCTCACAATTGAATCAATACCTATTTGACTTGTCTTTCAGTGAAGTTTACCTTTTATAGCAAGACCAGCAAGGTGCAAAATTCAGTTTTAATAGATTCAAATAGATTATGGATGCTCGTTCCACAGCTTTGGAGGAAGAATTTACAAGCATTGTCCACTCTTGGCATGTCTGACAAGAGGAGGGATGGTCAGCAAAAAGGCAGAGGCAGATCAGAGACTTCTTGAGGGGACATAAGAAGAGACCAAGGATTGGAGATATTGAGGAACAGTTCAGAGAACTGCAGGTCAACACAAGTTTTGAACTGGACTCTTGCAGCAACAGGAAGCCAGCCAATACATAGACAAAGGAAAGAAGTAGTTGGAATGAAATGGTGAACATAAAACACCAATCAAGCAGCTGCTTTCTGTGAGAGCTGGAGAGGTTGGACAGTGGCTGAAGGATGTCTGCCAGGAGAGAGTTGCAGTAGTCCAGCTGAGAGAGAGCCAATGCCTGAATAGGGAATTGTGTTGCAGAAGTAGTGAGGAAGAGCTGAATATTACAAAGAAAGAAACAACAGGACTGGGTCATTGAAGAAATATGTTTGATGAATGAAAGTGAGAGTTATGCCAAGAAACCTGACCATGGCTGATGATGAAAGGGTGACATCTTCAGGGGTGATACTTAGAGACAAATTTGAGGAGGAGAATCGGAGGGCAGGTTCAAAATACCTGACTTTGAAGATTAAGTTTAAGGTGATGACCATTCGTCCACAATGAGTTGGTGGAGAGACACCTGGCGAACTGTTGGGTTGAAAGAGGGAAATGAGAGGAAGCTCTGTGCATCATCTGCGTAGAGGTGGTAGGGGAATCCATGAGAAGCAATGACATTGCTTAAGGAAAGAATGCAGAGAGAAAAGAGAAGTGAGCCTTGTACTGATCTTTGAGAAACAACTGTATAAAGTTTCTGATGAGAAGACAAAGAGCTAGACCAGGAGACACAAAAGAATCTGAGAGGTGAGACTCACTAATTCATATTCTGACATAACAAAAGTAGAAAAAAGAAGAAAAGATGGTAGGACCAAGATAAGAAAGAGTTTTTTGCATTGTGAGAGCTAGAGGTGAAGGTGGAGGAGGACAAGGTAGAACAACAGAAAAGGAAATAAAAAAGGGGTTAGTGATATGCAGGGGATTGATGGATGAGAATTGAGGGGAGGAAAGGTTACATGTGAAAATGAGGTGAAGTTGATGACCAACTGAGGATGGAGACAGAGAGAAGGAAAATGAAGAGAGTAGGTCAAGTAAACCAGATGAGCTGACATAGTTAAGGATGATGTTGAAGTCTCCTAGAAGGATAAAGGGATCCAAGCATAGGGATACAGAAGAGAGAAAGAAGTCAAGTTCATCTGGAAAATGCATATATGGACCTGGGGGATGATAGATCATGATGAGAAACTGGTTGAAGTAGAAGGTTACAGTTCAAAAGAGAAAATGAGAAGGTGCTAAGGAGTTAAAAAGTTGCATGAAATCATCCATGATCAGATCTAGGAATTTAAGAGAAAAATGAGAGGCGAAGGTCGTGATGAAATCAGCTTTATTGCAAGCTGAGTGACAGTTCCACCATCTGCCAGAAATTAAGAACCTTGAGGGAAGAGGAATAGAGATCAGGTTAGAAGGAATGGAGACTTGACAGTGAGGGAGGCAGTCACAGTGACAGCAAGAAATAGCAGAAATAGAGAGTGTAAGGGAGGAAGACATAAGCGAAAAAACAAATGTCAGTGACAAGCAAGAACTGTAGATAAGCTGAATATTGAGGGCAATCACTACTTTACTTGAATGATCAATAGGAGGCTGAAAACTATGAAAAAGTTATTGACTACCCAACAAAAAAGACTGAGAAAAACCCAGTCTCAACAGATGAGATTCTTAACAGCTACTTAAATAGCTAAATCACTTTACTGCTAACTAGTCCCATGTAACAGATAGTCGCCAGCAAAGAGCAGCAGCCAGAGAAAAACGAAGCACCTTGATTTTACCTGAATAGGTCATCAACAGTACCTTTCTTTGAAACTTAATTAGACACAAAACTATAAGAGCAAAAACTAGGAGATGTAAATGTATCACCACCTCCACAACAACAACAAAAATACCTGATCTGTACCTGTTTTCTGTTATCAGTCACTGAGGAAACTTCACTTTAACTGATTTTATTTTTTGTATATTACAAAATACTAGAGTAAGAATTCACTGTTAAGTCAACATGACCGAGCCCCCTGATTACCATGGAGTGTTTATGCCACTGCAAACCATTGTATGTTTCACACATCTTGTTTTGAATCCTGTTGTTTTAAAGCAGCAATATGCAAGTATTCAGAAGATTACACATTCAACATCTAACAGATTAATCCTTTCGCTAAATTAATTAAACAATGTTTGTAATGTGTGTACCTAAAAATATTTGCAAAAACTTCCAATATATCATTCTAAGACTTGAACTTTTCTAAATCAATAGTGACTTTATTTTACTTACTCCAATACAGTCAAAATGATGAGTATAAATATAGCTTCTTTTTTGTTCGTTTTACAGAGCCTGATAGAATTTTTTTCTTTGTAGGAATTCTTTTCTGACCAATAAAATTCCCAAGATAAAAAGTGATTACTACATAGCCTTTATGCTGGCTCCCATTACTTCAGGCGTGCAGAAGCTTATACTCTGACTGGCCCCGTGCTGACACTTGGGCACAGACTCATTGGAGTCACTTGCTGACAGAACCAAGTCAGGGGTTTTCATCTCTGGACACACAACGGTCATTTACAATCCTCTTCTATCCAGTAACCTCCCATGATTAATTATCTGTCTGCCTCTCTTTAACTCTTTGCTCAGTTGGTGATTGGCATGACTCTGCATTTGACGGGCATTGTTGTCTCTGACAGGTTAAAAGATGCTTTATTTGGCTGGCTATGTAACAATAACCCATTTATATAGTGTCTTGAGTGTTAAACTCAGTAAATTTACGCGAGTAATTTGTTTCAGTCAAGAGGTTGCCTCATTCTTATATAACCTCCCTGCCAGGATTTTCGTTTTGCATTCTCAAGGATGGGTAGTGTCGCTTGCGGCTGGGGGTGGAGCCCAGCCGGGACGCCCAGGAGGACCGGAGGAGGGCTTGTGCCTTCTCCAGACCACAAGGAGGCGACCACCCTGGTTGTGTTGGGGGCCACGGGTAGAGGGCTTGGAAGCCCAACCCTGTAGGGGCCCGTGGCCACCGCCAGTCAGTGCCCCGGTGCCTGAAGAACCCTGGACCTCAGCACTTGCGCCAAACCAGGAAGTGCTGGGGGGAAGAAGACTGGGGACACCCGGAGGGCTTCTGGGTGTGCAGCCGGCACTTCCACCACACGGGGGTGTGTCCGCGGGGGATTGCCGGGAAGCAGCTGAAGTCCATCCGGGTTGGGATAAAAGGGGCCGCCTCCCTCCGTTCATTATCAAGATTCGGGTGGAAGAGGACGGAGGCGGCCAGAAAGGCAATTTGTGACTGTGAGGCCTGGACTTTGGGGGATCGGTGCTGGAGGCACTGGGTTTGCACTGGACTAAAACCTGTAAATATATTTGTAAATAAAGGAGTGTGTTGGGTGAAACAACGATGTCCGTCTGTCTGTGTCTGGGTTCCGTTCACAGTAGATATTTGACCTTGTTTTATTTGAGCTGTATTCTCACTGGTTGGCAAACTTAATAAAAGTTTAATACATTCTCCTTTGATTTAACTTACTTCTGTGCCTTTCACATGGTGTTCGGCTTCCTTAAAGCAAAAAAATATAAGGCTGTTTTAAGATAGCTTACAGTTCTTTAGAATTGGCTGAAATTTCATTTAGAAACCATAAAGAAAAAAATCACTTCTGTCATGGTAATTCATTCTTAAAGTGAATTTGCACATAAACTAAAATGTTCTGTAGTTACTCAATAAAATTCTTTCGTCAATAATTTAAAAATTCATACTTGATCATAAATAACTGTAGAATTATTTATAAAGCAATTTGAGGGTTAAGCAGTGTAAATTGATTCAGTGTAAAATACCAAAGAACTGAAAGTCAGAAATTGGAAAAAACTCTGTACCAGTAGTAAGGAGGTAAACAACTCATAAATTAATGTAACATCAGTGTCTACCATTTGCATCAACAATGCAATTAAGAAAAGTAACTTTTGCATAGCTTCACTGAGCTTTAACTTCTGTTCTGTAATCAAATAACCAATGAGTTTCAAGATGAGCTGTTAAGTTGATGACATTGTCCTGAGCAGTGATGTCAATTTTTTGTTGGCACAAAAAAACGAGGTTTAGTATTTATATTTTAATGTTTTTTTATCTTGTATTTCAATAAACTCGAGGTAACTCTTAGGAGACTGTGTTCCTTTTAATGTGAGTAGTGACATCCTTCATTACTTCTACAACTCTGTAATGGCCATCTATCTATCTATCTATCTATCTATCTATCTATCTATCTATCTATCTATCTATCTATCTATCTATC
>JANRMT010062795.1:18986430-19047636 GCA_026402145.1 Polypterus bichir lapradei | reverse complement strand
ATCTATCTATCTATCTATCTATCTATCTATCTATCTATCTATCTATCCATCTTTCTGTCTGTCTGTCCAGTGCCGCCCCCAACCACATATGGGCCCTCAGCTGAATACTTCTTGGCCCACTGCTTGCACCTTCCCTCCCTGAATTAACTACATTAGTATTTCTTATAACAGCTTTCGCATGAACAATAAATGTATAAATAAATAATAAATAAAATAAAAGAAGTACAGATCACAAACTTAACTACCATATAACTTTTAACATCTTTTTTTAGATAATTAAAACTTCAAAGTGAATGTTCAGGGCTTTCTTTAGTCTCTTTGTTGCATATCACAACAGCACACGTCTACATTTTCTGAAGGAAAAGTCCTCTCTGAGGGTTATCACACAACAGCTTCTGTTGCAGGTCCGAGTTAATGCTGATAATAGCCAAGCTGCTTCTACATTCTTGTGCTGTGCATGACCTCAAGTATATCTGGAGGAGCTTAAGGTTTGAAAAACTGTTAACTGGAAAGATTGCTGCAATCCATAGAGCAACTGATAGATTTGGACTTCAGCAGTGTTTAATGGCAAATAATATACCAATTGACTTGTTTCATTTATAAATGAAGGACTGATTTGTAATAATAATAATAATAATAATTGTCCAGGGCATTAATGTGCTGTTACTCTTTGTTACATGATATCCTGTGCAATATCATCTATGATGTGATACAACAATAATAACAATTTAAATACTATTACTACCACTGCTACTATTCCTAATAATAAAGATAATAACATAAAATATTACTACTATTACTACTACTAATAATAATAATATATAAAATACTACTACTAATAATAATGATAAATTAATACTACTAATACTATGACTGAAAGTGCTTAATACATGTACTTAATGCAATAAATACTGGGTCAAAATTAAGCTGGATATTTAGATATTTAAAAAATGAACATGTGAATATAACACCTATACTTATGAATTTATCTAAACTTCATGTTGTCCTTCTAATGAGAGCAGATAGCAATAAGGCATTAACTAAATCAGTATTGTTACCTGCCAATTAAACTACCCAACATTTGATATTCATCTGAACTAATTGCTCTTTTTGTATATCAAATTTGGTTGATGGTGCGTTCCCACAATTCAGCCAATAACTAACTAGTAAGCTACCTGTATGTTGGTAAAATTTACAAACATGTCCCCAAAGCAGCAACACCCAGAGCACTTCATATGTCACGTACGACGTAATCGACGATGTCCTTGAACCACGGAAGCAATTGTATCATCCTTGAACCTTTTGTGAAAGTGTATATTTGATCTTGTCACTTCAGGCTTCACACCTTATATAGTTTATGTGTACATTTTGTCATTTATTACTAAAATATGAAAAATGTTTCAGTTTTAACAATGTATTTTTTGGTTAAGATAAATGCATTTTTTTTTCTTAAAGACTATGTGCACTTTAGTTTATATTGTTAATGTATTTGTTTTTTATTGTGATGGTGACACTAATATAACAACATCTGATTATTTTCAAATTCATATGTTTCACTGGTTGTTGTTTTAATTTGGTTATTATTCATTTTAATTGTGTTAATGGAGAGACATCAGGGTGACATTCACAGACGTGGACAGACGTGAGCAGATGAGGTAAGACATGCACTGGAGCCCAGAACCGGATGTGCAACCACAGGTTGCAGGCATCAAAATAGTCAGGCATGAAATAATCGTGAGTAATTGAAAAACAATTGAACGATTAGTCGACTACCAAAATAATCATTAGTTGCAGCCCTAGTGTAGATGTCCTGAGCTCTATATGGCGATAATAAATTATCCTTAACCATGTGTCAGCTAGATACTGTAACATCAGATAATATCTGTTAAACACTGAAAACTATTACACATAATGATACTGTTACCCCAGTGCAGTGGTAGTTGATATAATGTTAGCTAACTTACAAGAATTTGGACCAATTTAGATTTCTAAATCACACCTGCAAATGCAGAACAAGCTGCTTCTTTATGCTTTCATTTTTTCGTTTCTGTGCTCTTCATTGGTGTTGACTTGCAGTAATCTCTCAGCTTGTTAATGGAAAATTTTTATAATAGGTGACTGTCAACAACAACAATAACATTTATTAATGCAGCACATTTTAATACAAACAATGTAGCTCAAAGTGCTTTACAAAACATCAAAGAGAAGGTTACAAGAAAACAGAAATAAATAAGGAGGAAAGCATATTAAAGAACTAGCAAAATACCCGCGCTTCGCAGCGGCGAAGTACTGCATTAAAATTTTTATTAAGAAGAAAATTTTACCTTTTTAAACTGAGGGAAAATATGCCAATAACTATTTGTTAAGGATCTCTTTGTATACCACGTTGTCAGTTCGGCCCTCCGGTTGTAACATGACCAAGCTGTGCGCTGAGCTTACTCTTGAGCATGCAACTTACAGCTGGCCATGTGAACAGTAATCTTATCTCAAATCTCACAGCTTGGATTGCTGCTGTCATAATTGGTTTGGGAATCATGGTTTGTTTCAATTACGACAGTATTTGCAGGATTTGTGTTGAAGTGACATTTGGCATCTGTCAAGCGTTGTAAGCTTACAACCGGTTTCATTGATAACTTCACATCCAGCTTTTGAGAGTTTAAACATTCATAAACATCAAAGTGTCCACTACTGAAATCGTCACCTGTGAATGTAAGATGTTTAAGAGGCATTGGCGGTTGTCGAAAGGTGTAAAATATTTGGCCATTTCGGTACACTTGAAAGCACCAACCGAACAATTCAACGGCAGCCATCAACTCACATGCAGAACCATAGGTGAAGGGCTTAAGCATTTCACTCTTCTAGTGCTCCTGTGTAGTATAATTATCTCCTGTACCGTCATCAGTCCACACCTTGAACCTGTCCCAGTCATTCAATACATAAGACACAATGTTCTTCCGGATATCAAGAGTGAGCCTGATATGGCCGTGCAATATGTAACACAGAGAATGGAAAAGGTAGGTGCCATCTCCGGGCATGGAAACCACTCGGTAAGTGACAGTTCTTTGATCGATGGTGATTACCTCGATAGACATGGTAATGGGGGTTGGAATGATGAAGGAAATGGGTACCTGAGTAATGTAAAGTAAGTGTAAAATACCTATACAATAACTATAATTGTAATAAACAAACAATAAAACAATGGAGAAGCCGTGGATTAAACAAAAAGGCTGTAGTTATCAGCAGGGAGACGTGAATCCCGTGGCGAAGCAAGGAAGGGAATGTAGAGACTGGAGCGACGGACGGCCTTATATAGGCAGGCAGCCAACAACGTGGGAGGCGTTGGGATGGGGGACCCAACGCTGCCTCACATGGTGACCAAGCTGCAGGCTATGGACGTATATATGTACGTAAGTAGGATTCAGTTAGTGTTGGGAACCCGGGTACCAAATTTCTTGAAGATGGGCCCATAAGTAACAAAGACTGTTGAAAAGTTCAATATGGCGGCCGACAGTGGCATCATACCACCGAAATAAGTACGTACATTGGTTTCGGTTAGTGCAGGGAAGCCGCCTACTAAATTTCGAGAAGATGGGGTCAGCCTTCTACCTACACGGGAAGTTTGAAAATTGGTGACCTTGGAAAGTTCAATATGGTGGCCGACAGTGGCGTCATACCATCGAAATAAGTACATACATCGGTTTCGGTTAGCGCAGGGAAGCCGCCTACCAAATTTCGTGAAGATGGGGCCATAAATAAGAAAGTTCAACATGGCGGACGTTGTCGACCGTTATCGACCGTTATGACCGTTACGTGTAGAATTTCGAAATGAAACCTGCTTAACTTTTGTAAGTAAGATGTAAGGAATGAGCCTGCCAAATTTCAGCTTTCTACCTACATGGGAAGTTGGAGAATTAGTGATGAGTCAGTCAGTCAGTCAGTCAGTGAGGGCTTTGCCTTTTATTATTATAGACTAGCAGAATACCCGCGCTTCGCAGCGGAGAAGTAGTGTGTTAAAGAAGGTATGAAAAAGAAAAGGAAAAATTTAAAAAATAACGTAAAATGATTGTTAATGTAATTGTTTTGTCATTGATATGAGTGTTGTTCCCATATCTACTGTATATATATCTATATATTTATATCTCTATATCTCTATATCTCTATATATCTATATATATATATCTATATCTATATCTATATCTATATCTATATCTATATCTATATATATATATATATATATATATATATATATATCTATATCTATATCTATATATATATATAGCAAAATAACCGCGCTTGGCAGCAGAGAAGTAGTGTGTTAAAGAAGGAAAGAGAAACAAAAGGAAACATTTTGAAAATAACGTAACATGATTGTCAATGTAATTGTTTTGTCACTGTTATGAGTGTCGCTGTGATATATATATATATAGCAAAATAACTGCACTTCGCAGCGATGTCGTGTGTTAAAGAAGTTATGAAAAAGAAAAGGAAACATTTGAAAAATAATGTAACATGATTGTGAAAGTAATTGTTTTGTGTATTTGGCAGCAGCGTCACAAAGTTGTTTTCGTCTAGCTGCATTAGAAAATGTACCACGACATCTGACACGCCTCCTTTTTACTGTTTTCTCACAGCTTGGATTGCTGCCGTCATAATGGTTTTGAGTCTATATATATATATATATATATATATCTTCATATCTTCATATCTATATAAATATATACATATGTATATACATTAGATATCTACATATACACATATATATATACACATATATATATATATATATATCTACATCATACATACACACACACACATACATACACACACACAAATTATATATATGTGTGTGTATATATATATATATATATATATATATATATATATATATATATATATATATAATGTAGATAGGTGTGTGTGTATATATATATATACACATACATACAAACATACACACAGGTATATATATGTGTATATATATGTATGTGTCTATATGTGTGTGTATAGCTTTGGTCACTGAGTGCAAGGGAAAAATAATAAAATATAGTCTATTAGTTATTAAACAGTAAAACATTAACGTTTTAAGAAGTACAGGTACATTAAGCACTACTCGAGTGGTTGCGGGTAAACTACATTTTAAAGACGGTATAACAGAACAGGTAAGTAGTACTAACATCAGCTAAAATGTATATGGATCATCTCTCGGTAGTTGATCCCTTTTGAAAGGCGCTACACGACGGCTGTGGTATAGAAATTACATTTTATATGTGAACGTTCAAATTTCTGCCTCTGGTAATGTGCCTTAACGGTATTACCAGTAATTAAAGAAAAATTGTTTTGTGTCCTCTGCAGTGTTAAGAGAGAAAGGCTTTGGTTTGGGATAAAATGAAAAAAGGTGTAAAGAAAGGAAAGTTGCATTTTTCTTTTATATAGTATATATGTGTTCGGTGACGTTATGATCGCCTTTTGGGGACAGTCGCGGTGGGTCTTGTGTAGACTGGTGAGACGTCTCTGCCATTAATCGGCTGTGATGGCACTGTCAGTCCTTCACTCGTGTGCGTGTCTTCATAATCCGAGCTGAGGACTTTATAATCGTATACGTGCAAAAGAAAGTGTGAATCGCCTTAATATTATTTTGCCGTGGTGTAGAAAAGGGGTCCCGTGTTTGCAATTTTCTGGGCTATAGCTCAGGGGGAGGATGAAAAAAATTAAAAGTGCTCACTTTGATTTAAGGCAGAAGCGCGTCGGCTGTTCGACTTTTGCTGGGAAGGAGACCCCAGTTTTTGTACACACGTTCCACAAATGAGACACACGGGTTTACCGGCAATGTCAGTAAACATATACTCGGCCTCCCATCAGTTTTTAAAGGCTCTATTTTCAGAATCAACTTTTCTCTTCGGCATCGTGTGGGCTAGCTTCGCAATAATTTACAGTATCATAAGCTAGACTTGATTAACGTGTTAAGTGTTCGGCAAGGCAGCTGAAGCGCTGCATTATGGGATCTGTAGTTTATTGTGTTACCAGTGCTTCATATACCCGGGCCATTAATAACAATAATACAGTATATAAAATGATCTCGCGGGCCGGATATAATTACACGCCGGGCCGGATGTGGCCCGTGGGCCTTGAGTTTGACTCATATGGACTAAATAGAACTTGAAAAGAAATATTTTTTGGAATGTGATCGCGCAAGTCAGTACATCGAGCCCGCGTGCTATTGTGGTTTTGCTTGTGTGCTTCAGTAAGTTACCGTCCCCTCGCTCTTACTTTTTTACCGTTCATCTAATGAATACACTGAGTATGGCTTTACCAAAACAATCATTGATCGCGAATAAAGTATCCATTATTCATGAAGCTTCAATAGGTGAATAGGTGATCTGTCTTTCTGCGTTAACCGCATGCGTTTTCATACGTCTCAAACTAAGGGGATGCGAGGTTAAAATAAATCGAGAAGCGCACGTACATACTTAGTGCATCCCCTCTCGGGAATCGAACCTCGGACGTGGGCGCTACAGTCGAATGCTTTAGTATCGCGCCACGGCGTGTGGTTTATCTATTTGAGCGTAGCAGTGTAATTCAGTTTTTGTTCAGCACTCTTTGGAACTGTTACTTTTTGTCTGCGCACTGCGTCAGTTCACGTGAGCTGCTGAATATGGTTTTATATGTCACTCGCTCGCTTCTAATTGTTTCGCTGCCTCCTTAATTATATAATGCATGTTTTCTAAAGCGCGTTTTGTAGCTCTTCCTGGCTTTCTACGTAATGCGTGATTACGTGAGAGGCGTGATGATGTCATACGAACTCCGCCCCTCCAGCTGAACTCCTTTACAGTAAATGGAGAAAAACAGCTTATGACCATTACGCGTAGAATTTCGAAATGAAACCTGCCCAACTTTTGTAAGGAAGCTGTAAGGAATAAGCCTGCCAAATTTCAGCCTTCTACCTACACGGGAAGTTGGAGAATTAGTGATGAGTCAGTCAGTCAGTCAGTCAGTCAGTCAGTCAGTCAGTCAGTGAGTGAGGGCTTTGCCGTTTATTAGTATAGATAACTAACAAAGACAGGAAAAAAATAAATGAGTTTACACTCTCTTAAAAACATAAATATCAAGTAGAAGAGTGGCGTCCTTATATACAGTGTCATGATGTAAGTCTCTAATGATGTGTCAGGTGATAAGATCAGGTGGCCAGGAGGACAGAAAAAACAAGAAAAACTCCAGTTAGGATGGAGATAAAAAAAAAATCTGCAGGGGTCCAAGGCCAAAAGACTACCTAGCCTTCACTGGGCATTCTGCCTAACATGAATGTTCTTAATTCATTCCTGTTTGTTTCCAAGCTTCATATGAGAGGATATGATGAAGTTGGTCTCGTGGACAGGTGAGGCACCCACCTTTATTCCATCCTCTCAGGGGGCTGTATGGTGCTTTGATCAGGTGGTGGTGGTACATATCACCACCTCAAAAGAGTCGGAACAGTTAGCAGAGAATTGTGAGGATTAGTAAAGATTGCAGATCCCTGAAGAATATGATAATGCTATAGTCAATTAGAATTAAAATGTAGCTACGAAAAAGTTAATTAAAATAATGGGTTTTTAACAATTTTTTAAAACATTCCACACTATTAGTGTGCCGAATTTCTGTTGGCAAAGTATTTCAGATTTTAGGTGCATCACAGCAAGAGGCCACCTTACCAAGTGTTTCATGCTTGGCTTTTGGAATTATAAACAGACCTAATTTCGAAGATCTAAGGTTGTGACTTGGATTGTAGGGGTAGGCATTCCAAAATCTAATGGAACAACATTATTTAAGGGTTTATAAACCATTAGTAGCATTTTACAGTCAATTCTAAGTGACACAGGTCACCAATGTCAACAATGTTAAATTAACAATTCACGAAACAGCAATAAATCCAATAGAGTCAAGCTGTGGACCTCAAGAGCTCTGCTCCATTAAAGAGGTTGTTGCTTTGCATTATACATCAGTAATGTTATGTGATACACTCAGTTACACTATGGTTAAGATTAGATTTGTGTGATTCAAGTCAAGTAAACCAAGTGAAAAAAATGTACAATCCAATTGACTGTCAAGTGGAGCTCCTGAATCGCCGAGGTCTGTGAACTCCTAAAGGGCCCCCTCACATCAATCCTCCGATCACAGGCCCAAAGTGCAGTCCTTGATCTGCTTATAGGAAAGGGCGTCACTGAATCTATCTGTCTATCTATCTATTAAAGTGTAAGTGGGGGGTGGAATCAGGCTATGGTAAATATAGTGCCATGTCTGCAATAGCAAAGGTTCAGAGACTGAAGCAGTTCAAGGAAATCAGATAAACATCAGTGGACTCAGACCATACTGCACTTTTCTAAAATGTTTTGGTAATGCAATTACATTGAGCCATTGTTTCATGTTTATTAATCATAATGTGCTGTTGAGGGTTTGCATTCCATCTCATTACATACATTTTCACATGCAAATTCCTTGTAGTTATCCAATCACTGTAGTGCTGGTGGGTTTTGGAAAGGCAGATTTGACAACAACCAGTGCAAATTAGGATCTGAAAGATTCAAAATGGGATGTTGTGTGACATTGTTCTGTTACTGTATGTACAGGCTGTCCGACTGATTTGTTTGCCTTTCCTTATGTGCCTTGCCTGGCTTTGGAAAGGTCATGTTGTGTTTATATTATTTCCTTTCAGTTGTGATTCACTTAAATGATTAGCTCATGCTGGAATAATGTCAAGGAGAGTACTGAATGTAAAATAAAAATGCCATTTCTTGATTTTATTTATCCATTTTCCAACCAACTTCAGACCTGCAAACTTCGACACAGACATTGCAGTTGGGATTTGAACCAAGAAACCCAGAAGCCAGATGTCAGCAGCATAACCACACTAATACTAGGCCACCTTCTTAATTTTGTAATTTTCTTAATTTTGTAATGCTGTCTCTAGCCACAGCATATATTCTACACATTAGTTCTTTTAGAATTTCATCTTATTTATGTTTTGTCTATAGTTGTTGCTTTGTTAGTCACTTTTGACATGAGTCTGTTGCATTTGTTGCTGGCTACCCAGCTGGCATAACTAGGTGGCACCATCTTTCATTAGAACAGAGCTACTTTTACAGTATCACCTGTTTGAACTTTAAACTTGTATGAGAAAAAATTTGCTCACTTCAGAAATTCTTTATAGTTTATCAGATAAATTCATTTTAGGATAAAGAATGCTGATGTGCTGCATCCAGTTCCACTTAGAGAACTCAAGTTAATCCACACTGTCAACTGTTATACAAATTAAACTGACTCCCCTAAAGAATTAAAAAAGAATAGGCTGATTTCTTGGAAAAATGTGTTTACATTCAGTAATTTTTGATTTTGGAATTATACATGATGTTGTCAGGAATATGTTATTACTTTATTTCTAGAGTTAGTCTATGTTTATAATTTGTTTTTACTTTTGATTAACCTCCCTGGCTCACAATTCCCTTTAAAAGAAGTGACCCCTGTGTGTCTCTCAGGTTAAGCTGTTACGATCTGATGTACATTGTTACGCCTGAAAAATGATCAGGAGAGTATTCTGCTGCAATCTAGTGGATAAGATAACTTCATGCTGAAAAAAAAATCCTGAATATTTTTATGTGTTTTGTTACCCTGTCATTACTCAACAATATTCGTGAGCGGGGTAGGGCCTGCAACAAAAACACACGATGGCATGTAAATGAAAAGCTGTAAAGCAAGTTTTAGAACAAACTCAAGCTCAGCCATTAGTTGCAACAAGTGATATTGATGATAATGTGAATTGGTCATCAGACATTGACATGGGTAGTGAAACTGATGCATACAGTACTGTAAGACAGAACCATCATGATATGCCTGGTGAATTCAGTTGTGTGAAATGGAAGGGACAACTAGTGATGAGTCGGTATAGTGGCCGGACCTACCCAATGACAACAAAAGAGCACTACAGACAACTCTGTGAAAAGGTGATTGAAAAGCACACATCGGGGACGAAGACAAGAAAATATCCAAGTCACTGAATATCCCTTGGAGTCCACTTAAATAAATCTCTATATATATATATAAAAGCCAATGTCCATCTGTCTGTCTGTCAGTCTGTATATCTGTCCACATTTCACGAGAGAACTACCTAACGGATTTAGATCAGGTTTTTTGCTATAATTTACTTGAACATTCCGGTTGATTTTGCGACTTCTCTCATTGCGTTAAGTATCGTAGTTCACTTGCAGTACCGATTTATTTGCACGAATCTGAGAAACATGCAGCGGGTTGAGCGGAGGGGGGTGGGGCCCTCTTCACTCATGCGCCAGCCTCGGGGCATGTACCTTACCTCCACTTAGAAACCGAATGATAGAACTACTTAATGGATTTAGATCTGTTTTTTTTTTCTATAATTTGCTTGAACATTCAGGTTGATTTTGTGACTTCTCTAATCGTGGTAAGAATCATAGTTCATTTATAGGAGTGATATATTTGTGCTAAACCAAGACAGATGCTGCAGGCCAAGAAGAGGGGGAAGCGTGACGTCAGGAGTGGGGAGACGAGCAGGGTCCTCCTCACTGTCCTTTTTCACTAATATACAAGCAGAACTGCGGGGGACGGCTAGTCATTGATAAATGAAAGGAGTATGGCACATTTATAAATGTGTCTAGAGCAGGTAGTCCACAAAAACTGAATGATTGTGTGAGAAGAAAACTAGTGAGGGAGGCTACCAAGAGATCTATGATAACTCTGAAGGATTTACAAGCCACATTGTTTGAGATTGAAGAGACTGTGCATACAGCAACTCTTGGCCAATTTCTTTACCAGTCACAGATTTATGGAAGAGAATACCACTGTTAAAAAAAAAAAAACACACAACATTTCAACTGGTGTTTGCCCAGAGGCAAATGGGAGACACTGAAGTTCAGGTTGATGAAGGTTTTATGTTCTGATGAGACCAAAATTGAGGTTTTTGATCATCACACAAAGTCAGACTGTGCATATTATCAAAAACAAACCATTGTCACCGTGAAGTGTGGTGGTGGCAGTATTATGCTGCAGAGAAGCTGGGAATTGCACTAAAAGTCAGACTAGGATAAGAAATTGTCTTACTCCAAAGCAGAACTTGAGAGTTAGTTGCTCCCGGCTAGAAGTAGAAGTTCACATTGGACAACGAAGGATGTCACGATTTTATGGCACCCTGGGTTCTAAATGGCACACATGAAGGCATTTTTAGTTTACTTGGAAATCATGATGACACTTTCTAGTTTTCTGATATTAACGCTAAGGCTTCACCACAAAGATAACAATAATAATAATAATATTCAAAGTAGTTGGAGAACAGAAGATAGAAAACATACTAAGGTAGGATATTGCACTAAGATGCACACAAATGTTGCCACAACATTGAGAATGATACTGTAATGAGCACCGAGATAGAAAGACTGAAGTACACACATCGAATAGGATTTAAACCCAGTAATGATGAGGTGTATTTAACAGTGGACAATCCACAGCCATACTTTCAGAAGAGTCACCTTCCTGCTTTTATGGACATGAGAAACGGCTCATAAAATAAGATTTATACTGAAACGTACCATGGCTATTCTGGCGCTGTTCCTGAAGTCATGTTATTGCTTACAGTGTTCTGGTCATCTATCAGAGTCATGTGTTGTGTCTCTTTTCATTTTTCCCTCCTTATCGTCTGCAAGGCTCTATTTATGTAATGCCCCAGGAGTGTGTGCCAGCCTTCTCAAATCTTTCTGGTGGAGTAACGTGAAACACGAATATTACAGGTTTTCATTGAATGCAAAGTTCACTGTACCTGTGTGACATTTCACTATCAGTCTCCCATCCGTTATCACGGGGCCCCAAGCACTATAATTTCCAAAGCACATAGTCCCAACAATGCCCAGCAGAGAGGGAAACCATCAAACCCATAGTAACAAGAGCACAAAAGACATATAATGCCTGTTAAAGGCAAATCCATAAGCAAGCAAATTTCCATTACAGTATCCAAAGCCTGGTCAAAAGACAGAGCAATAAAGTTTAAAAAAAATGCAGAAAATCAAAAATAGTACAAGCATAGCAAAACTGCAAGAAATTCACCAACAACTTTGCACATTCGAAATTAATTGCCAGGGACTGTGGGAGAGCCTGTGGATATATAGAGTGGAGGACGATTCCGGGCTGTGATTGGCAGATGGCCCCGCCTCTAGGGGGAACCACCCACAAAACACATGGAATGTATCAGAAGGCAGCCTACATACATAATCAAAATGAAAAACAAAGAGTAATGCACATGATCAATAAATCTAAACCTTAATTTAAATGAATGGCACAACAAAGAACAAAAATGACGCAAAACAAGACTTTGAACTCCAGGCAGGAGAGGAACCCCAGCAGAGATATTAGCACCATTGTGGACCTCCTATCTTCAGGGTAATATGCTGGAAACTACAGTACATTTTGCATCCATGACAGCCTATGTGTTGCTACTGTAATATATTCTGTGATTCAGATAGGTGTGCTCATCAACACTCAGGGCAATGATTTTAAGTGCGTGCCGATTTGCATGAATGCAGCTTCTTTTAACATTACCTCCCGTGAAGTGGTGGGGAAATGTATAAATTTGCATATTACCTCACACATTGTAACAGCATTCACAGTTTGGTGCGATATGTGAGAAATGCTTGGTTGCGACTTACCCAAATCATTGCTGTTGCAAACCTGGATTTTATCTGTGGCCAAAAAGTTAATTTTTCCATCACTATCATTTTGGCTGACAGTGCACAGTTTCTAAGTTAGATGAATGTTGTATTAGCTTATCAGCTTTTACAAAAAGCACCCGTTAATTGAGGATGTTTTTCTTTGTGGACATAGAACAATGTAGAGTGTCATTTGAGAAGTTTTTACAACATAAAACAACATAAAACAATGGTACTTCAAAAGATAGGGCGGCACAGTGGCGCAGTGGGTAGCGCTGCTGCCTCTCAGTTAGGAGACCTAGGTTTGCTTCTTGGGTCCTCCCTGCGTGGAGTTTGCATGTGCTGCGTGGGGTTCCTCCGGGTACTCCGGTGTATCTGCCCTGCAGTGGGCTGGCACCCGGCCTGGGGTTTGTTTCCTGCCTTGCGCCCTGTGTTGGCTGGGATTGGCTCCAGCAGACCCTGTAGTTAGGATATAGCAGGTTGGATAATGGATGAATGGACTTCAAAAGATTCCGATTTTCAGACAAGACTAATGATGAGCGAGCACCAAAGTGTTCGAGTGTTCGGTCCGAACACATCGTGATGTTCGTGTGCTCTACCGAGCACCCGAGTATAATGTAAGTCAATGGGAGACAACCAGGCACCCCCTGCTCTGAAGAGGGGAGGGTGCCTGGTCCATTGGAAAAGGTCAGAAAGTGACAGAAACACCACCCAAATGGACCGGGAACAACATGGGGACGATGTCTGGATGCATCTTGGACTCCCAAGTTGCTGCTGAGAACAAGTTTGTCCGAGTTGTACGCCACTTTTACAGACTGACAAAAACACACCCAAAATCCCCCCAAAAAATCAATTCTACAGGAAAAATGACGCTCTAAAACATTATATGCCAGTGCCTGCAGGTGAGCTGATGCTCTAAAACATTGTCGGGAAACCGTGCACCGCGGAATTTTCTAGGGGCGCCGCAAAAACATTTGTAAAATATTTGAAATTGCTAGTGTTTTTGAACTTTTGGTTGATTAAAAAGATAATGTTTAAAAAACAAATTTATGTTGGAAAAACAGATAACGGAACACTTATGGAAATGAAGTCTAAGAAACGCGAGAGACTTCAAATGATTGACAAGGAAATGCGCATCTGTCTTTCGAAAATTGATCCTCGCATCAATCTCATATGTGCTGAAAAACAATCTCAACGTTCACATTAATTAAATTTAAAATTTATCCTTTGATTCCTTTATTAATAAAATGTCTTTCAAACTTGTAAAATTAACTGTTTTTATTGGCGATTGTCCATAGATTGTGTCGTCACGACTTTATTTATAGGCAGTCCCTCAGGTGCGGCGCGAAAGAAAATTTTTGGACTTAGTGCGCCGCAACTCGAAAAAGGTTGCCTTTCACTGCTCTAAAACATGATATGGGAGTGCCTGCAGGTGAGCTGACGCTCTAAAACATTATACAGTATGCGAGTGCATGCTGTTTAGCACCCGATGACGTGTTCTGGCCAGCCAATCACTGTAATGCCAGCACCTGACATGGCTACTGGCATTACAGTGAGGGCAGTACTTACCTGCCCCTTGATTGGCTGTCTCCAACCCGCGAAACCTGCGGGGCGGAGACTCGAGCATGGCGCACGAGCACATGTGATGCTCGTTCGAGTAGTGCCATGCTCCGAGCATAGCGATGCTCGAGCCAAACACATGTTCGGCCGAGTATGCTCGCTCATCACTAGACAAGACCCCACTTATGCTTTCCTAATAGTCCAAATGTAATAATCTTCCACTTAACAATACAATGAGAATTGTGTTCCTGGAGGTCATTGGCGTGGACTCCGCTTGAAGTGGAGGAATTAAAAGAAGATGATCAACATCCTAATGTTGACACACAGTACTACACTAGCATTGGTTCTCCTAAACAAAATATTTTTTTGGATATTATCCAGCTAAATGGAGTAGAATGAATCTTGTCCAGATGCCAAACCTGTTAATAATCAGGGACCTGGTTCATTCCCCAACTGTTGTCCTCTGTCCACCTCCAGGTCCTTCACATAGGCTAATGCACTTGTGTGGTGGAGAAGTGATGAAACAAATAAGAGGCCTGCATTTCAGCATAGTCTGGTGGGATTGCATCACTTCTGTCATGATCCACCTCATAGGAATTTTAATTAATATCTCAGGTGAGTTGGAGGCAAGACATTCCACACGCCAACCTGGATGGGTCACCGCAAATTTTGACCCAAGTGCTGCTGTGCAGTGGGTGACACTTCAGCACCACAGCAGTTTTGATCCCCAACAGGCCTGACCACATTGACACTTCCAGGGATGAGACTCCCGAGGGATTTCCCCCATCCCCTTCATAATGCAAGTAGCCTTTGTGGGCAGCTGCAGCAGAGACAGAAAGGAGTCCTGTCTGTCGTTCTGAAGCAGCGTAAAGTTTTTACAGTGGATGGAGTGCCAACACTGCCACCAAACCCAAGTTTTCCCTATAAGTTGGAGGACTGTTTGCATGACAGGAGCCAGTTTAACATCATACCCACGACAAAAGAGGCACATTACCTGCATTGTGAGGGATTATCAGTTACGGCAACGTGGCGTAATTCCCCTGAGCGGCTGGACTTAGCCAAGGGGATGCCCACATAACATCTGGCTACGGCATATGGACGGTCTGCCTGGGGGGGTTGCCAACCGGAATCCGGAACTGTTTTGTCGTGTGGTGGGTGCGGCAACACACTGTACCAGTGCACGCTCCCTAACCTGACGTGACCTTTAAGTTGGATTACAATATGATTGTAAAGACTTGTGGCCTTTCAGTTTCCTCCCTGAGTCCATTACTTCTTCATTAAAGAAGTGAGAATTAGAATACACCTTAGCTTCACTGAGAAATCATTTAAAATAACAAATGAAAAAAAGTCATTTTGTCTGTTCAGCTACAATTTAATATTTGGTCAGCATCTTCTTCTCCCCAATTTACAGAAACCCCAAGTTATATTGTGATTAACTGATTGGGTTGCTGCTGCTATACAGCCTTCACTGCAGAAATTCCCAATCAGTGGAGGACACGTGGCTTTTAAAATGGACTGAATATTTAAACAGAAATGAGCTTTTAAGTGGTTTAAATGGCTTCTCTCCACCTTTAGACCACATGAGTTAAGGATCCCTGATGGCATACCGTGGCAGTAATGGTATGAACGAGTCAGCTTAATTCTTCTGTTTCAAAGAAAAATATTTAACTAAAGAAAAGAAACTATCTTATGCAAATCATTTTAGTCACTCCTGTGTTCATTTTCATTTTAGTCATCTGACAAGTCCTTGTCATTCAGTTTTGTAAATATCAAAATACTTTGTCTTTAGTGTTTCAATATTTAATCCAAAAAGGGAATTCTGTTTACAGCAGCTGTCTGAAATGTCTAAAATATCTAAGATGGCATTATAAGCTTACTTACCTCATGCTGTCCTATTAGGGCCCCCTTACTGTGCATGAAGACTTCACAGTGACCCTGAAGCAACAGGATTTCAGAGTCCCAGCAAGACGCTGCTTTCAAAAGTGAACAGAAATGGTCCTTTCAATGGGCAAACACTTCAGCAAAATCTGCTAATCTATGACCTAATTTGTGCCACTTATTTGTCACTAATGTTATTTTTTTTCTTGTAGTTAGCTGGTCTATCGTTAATAAAGCAATAATTACGCTGGATCTTTTACTTCAGGCATGGCCTAAGGATTCATTATACCTGAACCTCTACCAGTGGAACAGAGATACCTTGTTTAATGCATTATTAATAAGTACCGCAGTAGCTTTTTATTGTCATTTTAGTCATATACAGTTAGTACAGTACACAGTGAAATAAAACAATTTTCCTCTGGGGCCACAGTGCTACATAGAACTATGGACTGCAGAAAAACTACATATTTTAAGATAAAGTGCATGTGTGCAAGCATGTGGCAAAGACAGACAGCGGTACAAACAAAGATAGTGCACCGCCAACCAAGACACATTTTTAATATCAACACATATAAAAAATTACCAGGTTGTGCCAAAAAGTGACAATATCTTAATAGAAAGAACAGATGTAAACATGACACTGGAAACAGGAAGAAACAGTATGATAATAAATGTAATAAAAAGTTTAGAGACATGATCTAGTTGAGGGAGAAGGTGTGTATGTGTTATCAGTCTAGTCCCTGTGTTTAAGAGTCTTATGGCTTGAGGGAAGAACCTATTACACATTCTGGTAGTGAAGGCCTGAATGCTTCGGTACCTTGTTCCAGCCAGCAGGAGAGTGTATAGTTTATGTGAGGAGTGTGTCGATACCCATGCAGTGTTTAGTGTACATGTCTGTGATGGAGGGAAGAAAGATTCTGACGATCTTCTCTGCTGTCCTCACTATCCTCTGCAGTCCTTGAACAGGATGCTTTCAAGGGTCCCTCTATAGAAGGTGGTGAGCATGGGTGATGGGAGATGAACTTTCTTCAGCCTTTGCAGGAAGTAAAGATGCTGTTGGGCTTTCTTGGCTATGGAGCTCGTGTTGGGGGACCAGGTGAGGTTCTCTGCCAGACGAACACAAAGGAATTTCACTATCCCCATGCTTGAGCCATTGATGTACAGCGGTGAGTAGTCACGTTTAGATCTTCTGAAGTCAACAACCATTTCCTTTGTTTTGTCTATGTTCAGAGGCAGGTTTTTGGCTTTGCTCTTGCTGATGAGGCCTAATCATATGGTTTGAAATGTGCATTGCTGCACAGTCAGTATTCAGTAAAGTGAATAGCAGTGGGCTAAGCACACAGCCCTGTGGAGCACTTGCTCAGTGTGGTGTTGCTGGAGTTCAGGTTTCTAATCCTGATTGACTGAGGTCTCTAATTCAGGAACTCTATAATCCAATTACAGAGGTAGTTATTCAAGCCCAGCAGGCTTAGCGTTCCAATCAGGTGCTGAGGAATGAGTGGGTTGAATTCTTAAGTAAAGTCTATGAACAGTATGTGTCCTTCTTGTCCAGGTGAGAGAGGGCCAGATGGAGGATGGTGGCATCATTGGTGGAACAGTTTTGGCGGTATGCAAAATGCAGAGAGTCCAGTGAGGAGGCTATTAGGGTCTTGATGTGCTTCATGACGAGCCTCTCGAAACACTTCATAATAATGGGTGTGAGTGCAACAGAACGATAGTCATTACGGCAGGACCCTGAGGACTTCTTTGGCATAGGAGCGATGGTAGTAGTCGTGGAAAGGAAAGGAAAGGAAAAAAAAAGTAAGAAGCCTATCTGGTGGGGAGAGTGGTGAGTAAATTTACCAGTTCCAACTTTAAACTTTGTCTCTTTCAGTATGAAGTTTGCTAACCCACTATCAGCTTTCTCTACATATATTGTGTACTGAATAATAAATAAAATTATGTTTTGACTGAGTCCTCTGGCTAAGGTGCAATGAAATGCTAATTTTTACTGATTTTTTAGTAGTATTTCTGCACTTCATAATGTTAGGGTGTGCTACAGTACATCTTAAAAAGACCAAGGAAATATCGCTATCTGCAGGATTAATCTATGTCTCATAGGAATCTTCAGGCAAAGATTTTTTGGTTGAAACCCACAATATCTGTACGTTCATTTTTAACCTCTTTATCTTCGCTGCATGGCAGAAAACAGCCCAATGTTTTGACAGTAGTCTGTCACGTTTATCACACAGTCACAAACACAGTGGACCAACTTCAAGTTCCCGGTTCTCTGGATTTTTATGTCTTTAATAGGAAAGAAATAACTGTTTGAAATCTGCATGGTCTCTCTGTGTTAGTGTGAATTTTCATAGTACATCCTAAAGATGTGCAGGATTATATTAATCGGTGATTCAAAACTGGCCCACTGTGAGTGAGTGGCCCCTGCAGTGGATTCAAGACAGATTTACACAGTATTAAGAATTGGATTAAGGAGATCTGAGAATGTATGGCTGGATGGATCATTTCATTTCTTTACAGACTGTGGATTTTATTGCTGTGCAGCATCATTCCTTGCAGCAAATCTCCAATGTGAGTTAGTAAAATCTGTAGGAGTTCAAAAAACAGCATTAGACAGAATTGTTTGGACCTGCTGGAGGGTGAAAGAGATACAAAGGCCTGTTTTTTCTTTTTTTAGCTTTATGGCATCCTACTACATTTTGCTATTCTTATCTTGTACACATAACAACAAATTATAGCATGGGGTATGAAGGAAATTTATTGGGAAAGTGTGGCCAAAATTCATGTTTTTGGTTCTGGCCCATCCATGTTCTGAACCCTCTTACAAATATTAGACATAACCTGTCACTTGTTGAGCATTACTTGTCTACTATGCTTTGATTTCTCCATCCACTAACACAGGGAAAAAGAATGTGGAAGCTTTAAGAAAGTGAGAAAAAATCCTGGATGGCCCACCAAGCTATCACTGGGCACAATCACACTTGGACGCTTTCTAGTCACTGATATTATGTTTGTACTTGTATTTTTGGGATGTGGAGAGGATTCAGAAAGTATTCAGACCCCTTCACTTCCTGCACACTTTACTGTGTTATAGGTTGTCAGAATAATGACCAGCAGACACCGTAAAGGTTTGGGGCAGCCACCCGTATAATATGCCCTGGCTGCAAAAGGTTGAAGTTCAACAGAGTTGTTCACAATACTGAGTACAAAACATAAATGAATATGTGGAGTTAAGATGGCGGCTTTAAAGGCCGGTGGAGGAAGTGACGTCATTGATGCCAGAACCGGAATTGACGTCATTGCAAGCGTCGAGACCAAAAGTGCTCTCATCACAAGCCAGAAAACAACAAATCCCCAACCCCCACCACCCAAATCCCCATACATTCATCCACCTCTACCCAGAGACCGGAAGTGACATCTGCAAAGCTGCCGTAACTGGAAGTGACATCTTCAGAGGTACCGGGACCAGAAGTGACGTCATCAGAGGCGCCGGAACCTGAGAATGTTCTGCAAGGAACTGAGAGAGACAGTCAGCTCACTTTGCTGCCCCCTGGTCTGATGTACAATTAAAGTTACTCAAGCCCTTTAGCTGCCTCCTACTTCCGTGTCTGACAAGGTTTAATTTTATATGGCAAATATTTGCAATTTTTTCTCATCGATCTACATTCAAAAACCCATAATGACAAACCAAAAACATGTTTTTAGAAATGTTTGTTAAAAATTTCTTAATCCACACTACTTGCATTGGGGCTCCTGGTGAAGATTCATGCATTTACAGGGGAGAACATGCAAACTTCACACAAATAGAAACCTACCCATCAGTCATACCAGGTGTCTAACTACTGTGTCACAGTCCTACCTGTTAGTTCTACAATTTCCTGCTGATCCATTTTGCTACACCGTGTTTTGTAACTGAAGCATCATTTCGCTCAAAGGGTATTATGTTACTTCATGGTTATTCATTTTCTAAATTTGCTTTCTTCTTGTGATTTGGAATTTGAACCAATCCTGGCAGCATACAGTGCATGGCGAATACTGCAACAGAGAGAACACCAAGAAGTAGCAGGGCTTAGACACACACATGCTGCATGCACTCGGTCAGTGTGGAGTAACCAGCTGACAGTGTGTTACACACAAATAAGCTAGCACCTGAATGAATCATCCAAGAACATTAATAAAAGCCACCTGACTGATTGCCATCTATTCAGGGAAAAAAAAGGTAAGAAGCCTAAATGGTGGGGAGAGTGGTGAGTATGGGTGCCTCACAGCTCAAGAGACCCGGGGCTCATTCTTAGTCTGGACAATGCCTATATTTTCTGCATGTTCTCCCTATGTCCACATAGTTCTTCCTCCCTCATCTCAAAAACAAGGTAATTGGTAACTCTGAATTAGTCCCTGTCTAAATGAGTATTGGTTCTCAAAAATTGACTGGTCTCATCTTGGTGCCAGGTTTTGACCGGATAGGTGCCAGCTGGCAGTGATCCTGGTATGAAGAAACAGTTTAGAACATGAATGAATGGATAGATTGAGTAGACTATATCCCACTGGTGTCTTTTGAGAGTGACAGTGTAGTAGTTGCTTGTGTTAGTATTAGATTGTTATTTTGTTTTGATTGCTTTGCCTAATTCACATTTTAAATTAAGATTACATGTATTTATTTTCATGTATGTTCAGGCTATTTAACTGACATCCATACAATAGGAGCCAAAAAAGATGGATGGCTGTAATCTTCAATGTTTTTATTGTGTTTTGACTACAGTGAATCTATAAACCTATAAGACAACCTATAAAAATCTATAAGATAAATTACTCCAACTATAAATATTAAAAAATAGCCATGTTGACTGTCGAAAAGAGATAATAGAATACAATTTAAATTATAGAATATCTTTTGCCCTATGTTACCTTCAGCACTTTTGAACCTCTCTTGACCGGCACTCTCTCTGTCAATCATATTCTTGTAAACTAAATTTTTCAGATTTTGCTCACCTCCTGTCCACTTTTATACTTCTCATCTTTGAAGATGTGGCTCCCACAGCTTAACTCCTCCTGGTGTGCCTCATACCTATGCTTCCTCTTTCAATTGCATCACCAAAGCCAAACTGACCAAACAGTTTGCTCATAGGGACTGGATACACACAAAGCTTAGTGTTTTGTTATATAGTAGACTAGGGGGCTTTGCCCCCTGCTCGCTTCACTAGCCAACCCCCTTGCCTGCGCTATGCGTCAGCAGCTTCGTGTCTCTGCCACTCACGTATGTGGATTTCACTTTAATCAAACAATAAAACTTTTAATTGTCGTGAAAAGGCCTTTTTCTTGGGAAGAAACACTACTTTTCCCTGATGGCAACACGAATTAGACGAGCTACAAGTCTCCGACTTAAAGTTTAAAGCCCAACAATATCTACATATTTCTGTCATACTTCTGTCATATCACCTATCTCCATATATTCGATCTCTTTTCACTTTTACCTTTTCGTCAATTTTCATATTGAATTTTGATTCCGTGTTTGGAATTACATCATGACAACGCAACATATAACTGCCCATGAGTGAATATCATTTTTTTCTCTCTGTACAAACTGTGTCTGACAAAAGCATTCACACAAATTAGAAATGATTGAACCGTGTGCGTGGTTGTAAATGTTTTAGATGTGAGCAGGACTTTTCCAAATCTCTTTGCATAAAGTCCTGTCTCGCAGGGCATGAAATTTTCTCTCACGGGATTTCACTTTCACCAAACAACAAATCTTTTAATTCTCGGGGATACGCCTCTTCATTGGGAAGAAACACTACTTTTCCCTGATGGCAACAAGAATTAGACGATCTACAAGTCTATGATTTAAAGTTAATAATTTCCATTTGTTTGCGCTGATGCGATCTTTACTATCATTTTTTGAGACTTTAGAATTTTCGTACTTCTATTATCTCTAACCTGCTCTGCATGTGTATCGCGCATTTGAACGTATTTGAATTCTTTACAATGTTCTACTTTGTCATTTACTCTTTTATTTCTGGCCCCGGGCTTGGTTAAATCTCTTGGCACAAAGTCTCATCTCACGGGACGTGAAAGTGTCTCTCTGAAAAAGTCACGTCTCATCTCTCTTCCCAAGATTTTTTTATTATAATAGAGAGATTTGCAAATCTGGTCACAGACTTAAGATTTTTTTATGTAATGTTATGAATACATCTGTCCATTTCCTGCATGTGCTTTCTAGTGCACAATTTCTTTGTTATCACACCCTTGGGTTTTCCTGTTTGCTGTTGCTGTGTAGAATAGAATTTTTTCACTTAACCTGCATGGTTAGATTCAACATCCCAGTGGGGTACAAGATATAGAGTTTTAATTGAAAAATCAAAGAGGGACTCGGCAGTTTGGCTTCAAGAGAATAAATCTGGCTGTTGGAAATGTTTTCTCTGTTGTGTCATTCTAATGCTAAGAACTCCTCCTTTCCAAAGGGAGAACCTTTTCGAGAATTAGCATGTACAGGGTTATGAGGTCTGAATTGCATCGTTTTTAGACTGGAGTCGGGTTAAATCCACTGCTGACAAACAGAAACCTATATGAAGGTACATATGTGCACATTTATTACCATTAAGTATGAGATTATGCCAGTACTGAAAACACTTTTTGGAAATGTTTATTGTTTAGAGGCTGAAGGTCCTCAAACACCTATATCATAAAGGTAAATGACAACCCCTGTAATTAATGCCGTGAACATATCTTGAAAGAAACTTCATACAGAACTTTGTCCAAATGGTATCCTAGTGTATTAGAAGACACCGATGTGAGCTCCCGCTTAATGAGGTTAAATGGAAACTTGACATATCCCTTGAGGAGGTCTAAATTTGTAAAGGATGCTAGAGCCACTTGAGCAGTTAGCTCTTCTGATTTTGGCTGAGGGTACATATCAGGAATGACCATATAGTTTAATGCCTTTAGACCACCACGGATTGTAGATATCCTGACTTTTTTTTTTGCAAAAATGAAGTTGAAAGTCCATGGGGTTGCATTAACATTATGTACAATTCTAGCTGCTAAGAGGAGTTGCAACTTAGGTGACAGCCAGTGGTGTGTGGTGTGGTGGCTGAATTATAGAACTCACAGGAGGACCTAGTAACAGGCTGGTGATTAAAGACAGAGACACAGTCAAGTCCATCAAAGAGTGATGGCCACTTCTGTTGCCATTGGGAGCACACATTAATAAAGTACTGATCCATTAGTCTAACCAAGGGTAGAACCAAGGCTGTAAAAGATCAACCCCCAAGCAGGATTACAACATGGCAAGAGACGTGACATGTGAGTTTAGGAAGAAACTTGGAACCACAGTGCGTGAAAGCTCTAGAGAATGCACAGTGTCAGACCTGAAGCAGACATACTCACAGTGGCTTGTGATTTAAGCAGATAGATATAGGTCTACTTTTTGAATTATCATGAGTTTTAATGATTCCCAATCATGAATGGAAAACTTTCACAAAATGTTTGGCTTTTTTGCAGTACTGACGTAACTGAGCTGTTCTGTACTCTTGTGGCGTGCAACTTTAAATGACAATTTTTATAAAATTGTTGGGGTTCATATTGAGGGTAGTCACATAAGCTATGTGCTGGGATTCTCATTGCAACTGAGTCTTCTTTGCAGTGCAGCTCTTAAGCTGCTTCTTCTGTTGCTGCAGGAAAAGTTAAAGTGAGGGCCTGTTTAGTAGTGAGCTCTACAGCAATATGTATAGGCCATGACAGGGTTAAATTATCTGGTTCCAGTAAAATATCTTGCATCTTGTACTCTTTTGTATTGTTAGTGTGTTCAGCCAGTTGATCCCTTATAACAGAGGTCATCAAACAGATTAGACCTGTGTGTGTAGTGGTTAAGGCTTTGGATTTTAAACCCTGAGGTTGTGGGTTCAAATCCTGCTACCGACACTGTGTGACCATGAACAAGTCACCTGACCTGCCTGTGCTCCAATTGGAAAAACCATAAGAAATGTAACCAATTGTATCTCAAATATTAAAAAAAAAGGGATAAAGGCATTAGGTAAATGTAAGTTTGACCAGGAGCCAGTCTCATAGAGCAAATACTCATGCTCCCCTCATACACATACACACTTTAACAGACACTTATCCTGTGAACCACTCATTCACATATATAAATGTTAAGTCACTGCAAACCTGTGACATTTGTGCCTGCACAAGATAAGGAATCAAGAGTATGTTGCAATGAATTCATTCCGACATTATTACCATTCCAAACGAACAAACTCAGTCATTTACATTCATGTTTTTTCCTCATGAAAACGCACCCATTCACTTAACTTTTGCTGCCAGCCATGAAGTAACATTCAAAATTCACAGTGCAAATTAGCTTTCAGAACAACCTATCTGGTGAAAATATCTCCGTCAGAAAGTCTTAAGAGGAAAATTGATAGTGAGAATAGTCATTTCCAAGATGAACAGAATGAAAAGTATGTCATTATAATGGCATCATTCCAAAATTCTCAGCTGATGTATCTAATGTGCAATGAAATATTTTTTTCTTTCATATGGGAGGCACCGCAAAGGCATGGCACTCTCATTAAATCATATCTACCACAGTCTGATGACAGCCTGCACATGAATATCAACTATTTCAAAGCAAACTGCAATCACAGTAGGAAGATCCTTGTTCTTGTCAAGTTATTGAATGGATGAGTGGTAAGTGCTTTCTTCCAAGTTATATGGCTACAGGGTACTGGATAAGCACAACATGCAATGTTATTGAATATGTGAGACAGATACTCTATCAGTGCTGCATATCACCTCATGTCTTTTAGAGCATATCCAGAGTTGGGTAATAGACAGAGTCAGTCTGGCTGATCATATATCCCTAGCCATTGATGAATTGACAGTGTCATACACGCGCGCTTTGGAGACAGTCAACAAACCCAAAGGTGAGCGAATACGTAACAGATGGGGGTTATTGTATGGTAGTAATGCCTCTCTGTCTGACCCTTCAGAACCAAAGAAGAAAAATGAATCAATCCTACCATCCATAAACAATCCAGAAGACGGTTCATTATCCACTTCCTCATCAACAGCATCACTTCCGGCTTCTCAAGATGACATCGCTTCCGGTCCCATCCCAATGACATCACTTCCGCCCCCACACCCAATCCCCCAGAGGATGACACCATTTCTGGTCCCTGCCAGATGACGCCACTTCCGGTCTCCGATGATGACGTCACTTCCGGTCCCTTCCCAATGACGTCACTTCTGGTCCCTTCCCAATGACGTCACTTCCGGTTTCCGAGGATGACATCATTTTCGATTACTCATTTCCTGCAGCCATTTTGTACTCTGTATAAAAGCCATCCTCTTTCCATCTGTTCTCTGTCTATATATGATATTTAATTATCAATTTGACCACCAAATCTTGAAGAGATTATACAGGGCAAATTCCCCAACACTTAATATTGGAGTTCGTGAAGTTATTTTCTCACAACAGACAACACAAATGTGGCAGAATTGTGCATTTATGTCTGATATATAGATGAAGCAGAGTTTAGAGAGGAATGGCAGACATCTGCTATTTAAGGGTGCCAGAGCAGCTTGCCTATAAAGGAGAAGCCTGACCTGATTTAAAGTGCTGACTCTATAATTGTTGATTTTAAGCATTTAATGTACAGTCGACCCTTGATATACGACCAGCCTGACATGCGAACAACTTCGTTTACAACCAAAATGTTTGTTTTGATTTATGACCAATGTCTTGAGTTACGGCCCGAACGCGGACACGTGTATCCCCTTGCGCGATTGTAAACAAACAGCCGAGAGTGTTTGCAAGCAGCAGTCGGACCCCAGATACGTGTGTTTGTGGACGTAATTTCGCTCAGTGCAGTGATTTATATCATTTATTTTGATAATTGCTATCAAAATGGCCCCAAAGAAGCTAAGGAAGGAAGAGAAGACAACGAAGGTAAAGAAAGCGATCACAGTCGAAACAAACAAGGAAATTGTGCGCAAATATGAGAGTGGCGTTTGTGTGACTGATCTCGCTAACATGTACAGCATGTCGAAATCCACCATCTCGACAATTTTACAACGAAAAGATTTGTATAAGGAAGCTAGTGTTGCTAAAGGTGTTACTGAAATTAGTAAGTCACGATCAACAGTGTTAGACGAGGTAGAAAAGCTATTATTAGCGTGGATAAACGAAAGGCAGATGGCAGGTGATAGCCTATCTGAGTCTATAATTTGTGAAAAAGCTATGGCTATAAATGCAGATCTGTTAAAGGATAAGCCATCAACAAGTGATAGTGGTGAAACATTTCGTCCCAGTAAGGGGTGGTTTCACAATTTTAAAGCGAGAACTGGGATTCATAGCGTAGTTAGGCATGGTGAAGCAGCCAGTGCTAATAAAAGGGCTGCTGAAAATTACATACACCACTTTGAAATGATAACACAGAGAAATGGCTTTTGCTCTCATTATGTTTTCAACAGCGATGAAACAGGGCTTTTCTGGAAGAAAATGCCCAGGAGAACATACATTACCCAGGAAGAGAAGAAAATTCCAGGCCACAAGCCTATGAAGGATAGGCTAACCTTATTGTTATGTGCCAATGCGAGTGGTGACCTCAAGATAAAGCCTCTCTTGGTTTATCACTCTGAGACCCCTAGAGTGTTCAGAAAACACACAGTCATGAAGAATAGGCTAGGGGTCATGTGGAGATCTAATGCAAAAGCCTGAGTAACAAGAGTGCTTTTTCTTGAGTGGATCAGGGAGGTTTCCTGTCGTACTGTTAAGAAATATCTAGAGGACAAAGTCTTACCACTCAAGGCTCTCCTCATCATGAACAATGCTCCTGCTCACCCAAGAGTTGGCTGAAGAATTCCCATTGCTTACAGTAGATTTCCTGCCACCTATTACAACTCCTCTACTGCAGCCTATGGACCAGCAGGTTATAGCTAACTTTAAGAAGCTATACACCAAGGAACTGTTCCAGAAGTGCTTCCAGATGGTCTCAGACCACCCAGACAGAGAAAAAGCTAATCGTTGCATTAACTTGCTTAATGACAATGTCATGTCATACTACAGAACTGTGCTGAAGAAAAGACAGAAACAGACAACCTTAGACCAGTTTTTATTTCCTAAAAGGTTGAGACCTAGTGATCCAGAAGCAGGTCCTAGTGGGCTACAGCCTCTCCCAAGGAGAGAAAGGACACCAGAGAGCCAGAATCCTGATGTTCTTATGGAAGGGGGTTCTCCTTCCAAACAATAACCACCTTCCATTTCATTCTCCTCCTCATCCGTTCCTGCAAGCCAAAGATGTCAACTTAAATGGTGAGTACAGTATGAAATTGTTGTTTCTGGTAGGCTAGGCACTTTTTATAACTGTTTGGTTAGTACATTAGAAAAATTATTGGTGTTTTTGGTAAATTATGCACATTATACAATCCTTTTTTATTATGAAAAGTTTAAGTAAGTATTGCTGTGGGAGGTTCGGAATGCATTATGGGTATTTACATTATTTCTTATGGGAAAAATAGTCTTGACTTACAACCAACTTGAGTTACAGCCAGCCCTCGTGAACGAATTGTGTTCGTAAGTCAAGGGTCCACTGTAATTTAAAATATCACTAAAAAAGTGTGTTGAAGGCTTGTTTAATTATCATAAACTGTAAGGTGTGGACTCTGAAGTCAAAGTATCAAACGTGGAGGGAATTATTTAATTTCTTTATAAATTCTCCCATTCATCTTCCATGCCATGCTAGTGTGAATTCGGCATCTGCCCCTTTCTAACTCTCTGCATATAACTATAGATTCTTCATAATTTTAATATAACCAAGAAATGCATTGGATGATCACTTAGGACAAAAAAATCTTGCATGTCGACTGCTAATTGATACTTGCTTATTATGTTTGTCTTGCATTTTGTTGAACTTGCAAAAATTGTCTAGACACCTTAAGTTAGCTCCATATCGTTGAACCGTATCATTTGCATGCTATTGTCATTTTTGAAATAGGATTTGCTGGAGGATAATACCTGGCAAACAGGAAAAATGCCATGCCAAATGTGTTACAGCTGCACAGTATGTGGCTGCATCATGCAGAATCTTGAACATGTGCTGTCCCTCTGTGCCTTGACAAGGCAGCAGCATCACCACTTTACCTGCATGCTTCACTTATGTTTTGTTAAATAAGAGCCAGAACGTAAATTTCAAAAAATTTCATCCAGGGGCACAGATTAGAATATAGGAGGTGATGTGAGAGAAATATCAGCAATTCTCATCACCAGAAAAGTTGAATACAATAAGAGGCCGGACAAAAGTTTATCTGTTAGTGGTGTTTATTCTTTTAATCCCATTCTCACCGAAACTCTCTCAAGCGACAGAAAATTCATGGAAACGTTATCTCTTGTTCTTGTTTCGGTCAGCTGGTTTTGCTGCATGCCTGGTTTACAAGCTCTAGCCTGTCTCCTATAACAATTTGCCAGTCCTTTCTGCACCTTCCATCTATCTTAACATTGAGAAGTTCAAGATAAGGAAGTTTTGTTATAATGTAGGAATACTTATAGAAAGAAAAAAGAGAAAGAGTGACATATATGGGACCAAAAGGAAACAACAGGAAGGCAGTGCAGAACATGCTGAGAAAATTGCCATGTGCAGTATACCGGTGGGGAGAGAGCTGGCAAAAATTAGGTCAGGAGAGAGGCCCATCAGATGGCACTAGTATGAACAGGATAAGATTTATGGAGAATTTTTTAAAGTTTAAATTGTACTGGTAGTTTGGGTTTCTGCTGCAGTATCCAAGGAGAGAGCTGGGGACAAAGTTTGTACCATTGTGAAATTAAGAGATGCTTTACAAAATGATGAGTTAAGAGTGCTGAAAGTTTTTCATTTTTTTGAAAATAAAGAAGACAAAGAATACAGCGAGTGAGTTTAGAGGACAAGTTAAGGGAATCCTTCATGTTCTGAGCATTAGTCAGATCTGTAGTCAGAAGAAAGTCGTAAAAGGAAAGCTAAAATGGGCCTGTAAAGAGTAGTAGGTCATGATGGAGCCAAATCATTTGGCAAACTAATTCCACTCTACTGCAAGTAAAATGCAGGTGTTCAGAATTTTATTTTGAGAACTAGCAGATGATCAGGTGATAGGAGGACACATAACAGGAAAGTGGGACAGGTTGTATGTACGAAAACTAGAAAAATCACAAATCAAGATACCAAAACAAAATCGGAGAACAGGAGCAAAGTCAAAAACAACAAAAATTCAAAGCTCAAAATCCTAACTAACACTACAAATTAAAACAAAAAACTTTTTTTAAGAAAACTCCAACACTTGCATATGAGAAGCTGTGTATAAATAATGAAAAACTGTTGTAAGATTTCAAAAAATGTAAAGAAAATATTCAACAGAAACCGTAGCACTGAGTTCCTATACAGTGCTGCCAAAAGGAGAAAATGCAAGGCTGGCAAAATGAGTCTCAAAGTTCAGTTTTAGGATTTTCATTTGGAGTTTTTCCCTGAAAATCTTGAAGTGAAGAGTATGGTGAAAGATTTTATCGAGATATCAAAGACATGGAAAGCAGGTACCAGGAACATTGGGATATGATGGCGGCCTACTGCTGGATGATTTAGAGAGATACACCAAGAGAAGTGTACAAATGATGGGCCACCAAATGAAGTTTTGGATCAAAAACCTAAGAAGTGGCAAAAAGCTATATGTAAGTCAATTAATATGTATTGTTGTTTTCTTTACATTAGATTGACTAAATATTTTCATGTTGAATTAATTTAGAACAATATTGTATACATCAATAAATTGTGTAATTTGTTAAATTTTAATTACATTTCTTTTCAATTTTGTACTTAAATGTGATGTGATGGAAACATTCTAATTATACTTTTTATTGTGTTCATGAATGCAAATAGAAATAACTATTCAAAATGAAAACAATTTTATTAGTTTAATTTTGCAGACCATTGTAATGGGAATTTGAAAACTGAAATGGGTGTTAGGGGTTCCAGAGATAATTTAAAAGGAAGGGAGGATGAGATTCTTCTACTAATGGGGGGGGGGGGGAGGTCATGCAAAATAAAACAGCAGTCAGGGACTGAGGAGGATGAAGAGTACAGAAGTTTAATCCAATTTAGAAAGCACATATCAACACCCTTTCTGTCAATGGCCTGCCATGAGAATGATCAGTTTATGCTGTGACCGCTGCTGCAGGGGAATGCGGCAACCTTGCAAAAACCCCCTCTTAAACAGTTTTTCAATGGGAAACAAACACACTCTTACAGCTCCTGTTTGCATGATCAGCTGCAGGCGTCATGCAGGGCTTCGAACATTTAAAAGACCGAGCCACGTCCGTCCTGAAGTCTCACTCTCCCGTCTCTCTTTCCCCAGACTCTCTCTGCTCTGGCCACTGCTACCAAGCTGCTGTACCCCCTTGATGTAGGAGACTTTGTGTTCTTTTGAACAGGAGTCGGGGCTGATGCGTCACATTTGACAGCTGTTCCTTGTGAGGCTGGATCACCTCTGTAAGAGACTTGTGTTTGTATCTGGCAGAACAACAATAAAGTTTTTACTCCTTGGAAAAGCTGCTGTACTCTCCTGTGCAACTTTGTGACCTAAATTTGAAAATGCGATCATAAGCCATCAAGGTAAAGAAAAGCTGTTGTCTTAAACTATACAGCATTATCGATGCTGTGTAGGAGTTTTGTGATAAGTGGTCCGTGATGTTGGGAATATTTTAAATATATAATCATGTGCGGGGCTCCAATCAGGTGCAGGTGTATGCAGGCATACTTTATTCAGAGGCTAAATGGAGTGCTTGGTCAATGATGCCACATGCGCGTGCGGATCGGTCAGGCACCTCAGTTGCTCCTTGGAGGGTGTGGTGTGTTCCACCTGCACCCAGTTAGACAAGAGGGATTAAAGGAGCCTGAATGACAGAGAAGGAAGAAAAAGAGAAGAGAAAATGAAAGAGAAAGATGAAGGTTAAAAGACTGAGACAAAGGCAGGAACCGGAGAGAGCCAGTGTAGAGGAAAGGAGGCAGGCAGCTGGGAGGAGAGCTCCATTGAGTAATTTTGGGTTGACACTCAGGGGTGAAAACAATCACTCTGGCTGAGTATGCAGGGAGCTGAAGTGACCTGTTGGCACGACTCTTCTGTGTAAGACCAAGGGTGGCCAGTGGCAGTCAGGGAGGCTGTAGGGACCCGAGCCAAGAAATAATGAGTTTCAGCACAGCGTCATGCTGGGAACCATGGGCAGCAGGGACCTGAACCTAGAGGAGAAAATGGGCATCTCTTCTATTGCAAGGCCCGTGCAGGGTAAGCAGAGTAGACATCAATTTCAGAGGGACACACCGAGGAATAAGATTTTAAAAGATTTTTTAGCCTAAGATTTTAAGGAAATATTTATTTATTTATTTATATATTAATAACTGTTTTTAACAGGCAGATGGGCACTGTGCAGCATGGTGGCGCAGTGGGTAGCGCTGCTGCCTTCCAGTTAGAAGACCTGGGTTCACTTCCCGGGTCCTCCCTGCGTGGAGTTTGCATGTTCTTCCCGTGTCTGCATGGGTTTCCTCTGGGTACTCCAGTTTCCTCCCACAGACCAAAGACATGCCAGTCAGGTGCATTGCCAATTCTAAATTGTCCCTAGTGTGTGCGTGCCCTGCCTGGGGTTTGTTTCCTGCCTTGTTGGCTGGGATTGGCTCCAGCAGACCCCCATGACCCTGTAGTTAGGATATAGCAGAATGGATGGATGGACACTGTTTTTATTGGGTTATTTATTTATGGGCTGCAGTTTTGGATCAATGTTTGTTTGACTTTGTTTTAATAACAAAAGCACTTTTCATTTTTGAATCTACCCCTTGTCTGGATGTTTGTGTCCTCATTTGCCTTGCTCATCTCGGTTATGACTATCAATCATCCAGATTTAAGAGGCTCAAGTAGAGTGGAGCTGATCTGGACTGTCACAAGTCTGCACACGTCAGACTTTAATGCTTATCCTTATTGCTATAAACAGGTATTAGTAATGTATGTATTTTGGTTCTCTCAATTTCACACATTTTTTTAAATATGACAGATAGAAGAATGGGTTGATATAGTGATATCTTTTAAGAAGCATAGCAAATATGCTGGTATGTCTCACTTATTTCAGGACAGCCTGATGTCACCCCAAGTCGATGCTACAGACAAAAAGTAAGTCTTTATTTCTGAATTGCTTTGAGGATGGAATAAAACTTGTTTCATAATAAACGATGAACGCATTGCTGACTAACAAAACAACATGCTACTAAAGTATTATCCGCCCACCTGGTCTTAAATGAACCTGGTAATGAGGTGGGACCCCTGAGTGTCATTATCTCCAGCTACATATTATTTTGGAGCATTCGGAACTTGTTGATGTTTTGAAATTGATTTTTATTTATGGTTCTCATCCCCTTTGATGCGCCCTGAATGGAATTGCCCACTGTTTTTTTGCAGTCGAAGCTATAGGCACCTCTTCCTTTGCGGCCATATTGGCACATACATCCATTTATGAAGTTTTGGTCACAATATTACTTAAGAGTGAAGGATCATGATAATTTAATTTGAAATATATCTAAAACATGAAAAGATTTCCTTGTGGAAGAATACAGTTTTGATTTGTTGTTTCCATTTCATTCTTTTAACTATGTTTCATGTGTTTCGCCATTACTAGTCTCGTTGAAGCCAGACGTATATGCCTGGGGACAACCAAGAGTGAATTTTGCTTAAATATGGGTGGGAACAATTAGTCATCACACTGAGATTCACATTTTAAAACCAATCCATCTTCATGAAGGTGGCGCTCAAAGTAGGGATGGTGATATTGAACTTCAAAGTTCAGAGGCGCTCTTGTTAACCTTGTTTGACTGAGAGCAAGCTTCTGATTACAATGAGCCGTCTACAGTCGAAAAGTCTCCTAAAAAACTCTATTAGACATATAAATGTGTGTCGCGTGTGCAGAGAGCACATTGTACATTTAAAAAAAAAACATAAACTAATACAAGGGAAAACCCTTTCTGTAGCATCAGATTATACATTGGCATTCAATGACATCAATGGATGAGTGGTAAATGTGAACGATATATTGTCACAGGTGCTGTGTGTACTTTCTGTTCAGCATTACGACAATAGTAGAAGAGTTAAGGTAAGATTGAAAGAATTGGCAGCTATATTCATGAAAGTATGAAATGCAATATACAGTAAGTATCTGAAGTAAACGATGTGTCACATTTCGTCAAAAGGACTGACAATAAGAGAGGTGATTAAAAAGATTCACATGAGATGCAGGTTTCAGTACTTAAAACACCTGAATCAACAAATCTGCCTAACAACACCAGTAGATGCACAGATGAGGCTGCACAAAATCCACCTTCTAACTACACACCTAAACAAATAACTAAAGAAATGTAACATTACTGTCTAATTGGAAATGCAAACATGCTGTGACAAAATAGGTGTAGCATTTTAACAAGTTGTGTATCCATAGACCACATTGCTTATCCATCCATCATCCAACCCGCTTTATCCTAACTACAGGGTCACGGGGGTCTGCTGGAGCCAATCCCAGGGCACAAGGCAGGAAACAAACCCCGGGCAGGGTGCACACACACGCGGGACAATTTAGAATTACCAATCCACCTAACCAGCATGTCTTTGGACTGTGGGAGGAAACCAGAGTACCCAGAGGAAACTCACGCAGACACGGGGAGAACATTCAAACTCCACACTGGGAGGACCTAGGAAACGAACCCGGGTCTCCTAACTACAAGGCAGCAGCGCTACCTACTGTGCCACCTAGCCGCCAATCATTGCTTATTTACACCCTATTTGCCATTGTTATGTCATACTAGGCTGACCCGTCTTTTAAGGCGACCGACTTTTAAGTTGACCACTTCTTAAGGCAATTCAATATGTAGATCAATTTGATATTTTATACAAACTCGTTAATTTGGTTATATTGCATTTGAGCAGTATTACTTTAATACTCATAGTTTCTGTTATTTTTGTGATGAAATTTAAACTTTTTTTCTATATTGAGGTCACCCTTTTGAACCCCCTGATATTTACTACGCGGTGAGGCATTTGTACTCCATCAACATTAATTATTTCCAGAGACATAATTTTGTCTATTTTTCCAGCGCATCGCGCACAAAAGCAAGGGAACGATGGGAGCACCAGAACTCTGCTCACATCATGTCGCTTCGTACCGCAAGCTGCAAGTAGTAAGTCTGTGATAAGCTACGCTTTCCACTCACAGGACGAAAGGACAATCCCGACCGCTTTTATATAGTAAGAAAGAAGAAGAAGATATCGCACAGTCTGGAGTAGAAAATCATCTTTTACCTGGAAAAACGCAACTACAAATCCCATCGTGCATTGCAAAATGGATGGGGCGTGTGTGAAACTCCGTGCTACTTGCACAGTCTGGAGTAGAAAATCATCTTTTACCTGAAAAACGAAACTACAAATCCCATCGTGCATTGCAAAATGGACGGGGCATGTGTGAAACTCCGCGCCTGCGTAGCACTCACGGGACACAAGGACAATCCCGACCGTTTTTATATAGAAGGATAGTAGTGCAATAGTTAAAAACAACAGAACAGTATCAAAGCAGACAGAAGAACATCTCAAATGTGTGGAGTGCTGTAGCTTTAGTGGTCTACATATCTGTGTAATTGCCTGTCTCCACTGTCACAGCACTCATTACAATGTGCAAAGTAGTAATTATTAAGCTTCTGTTACCTTGTGCTACTTAGCTCCTGAGTGGATAACAGCAATTCTATCTTTTTATTTTCTTTCTGCATCAGGTCTTTTGTTCAGTATCTTTTGCTCTCTCCCTGAAACTCCAGGAGTGGTGCAAAATGCATGGTCTGGAGAAACTTTGGTGTAGCCTTTTCAGAGCAGGATTTTGGCGCTGTTCACTAGGCACTTTTTAGACGTTTGAGCCTCATGTCTAGATTAGTTCGGTCTGGCATTTTTCAATTCACCCTCTCTGGAAAAAAGAAAAAAGAAAAATACTTATTTGTTGCATTATTTTTTGTAAAAATATTCTTACTGATCACACTGAGAGCTTATAATTGCATCACAGATGCCAAGAGTATACAGTAGACCAAAGTATAACATGACATTGTCAAACTATCACTAGACGCAAGTCGGGAAACAGATGCGGACAGGACACCAGTCCATTGTAGGTCCTGCTCCGGCACACACTCACAGTCAGCTTGCATGTCTTGGATGCTGTGGAAGGAAAGAAGAAGTACCCATATGAAAACTCACACAGAGATAGGGAGAACAGCTGACCATGGGATTCAAACTCAGAATGCGGAATCTATGAGGCAGTAGCTCTATTTACTGTGCTACCTGCTCACCGCTGTCTCTTTTAGTAATTGAAAATCAGGCAATAATGTGCAGCATATAACATTACAGCAAAGTACAGAAAACCTCTTGTCAAAAGTGTGCAGTGATTAGTTCATTTATGCCTTTGTTATTATAAATTCCAGCCATTTCTGTATTTGTTTATATGTTAATGTTTTTGCATCATATTGCTCGAGTATGCCACAATTTGTCTCACTTACTTCATCAGAATCTAATATCATCCCAACTTGGTGCTACAGAGAGAAAGGCCACCTTTACTTCTGGACTGTTTTAGGTTTAGTATAGAACTTGTGTGAGATAAAAAAAAGATTGTATTTGTAGTGTTTTTGACAATTCAAATATTAATTTCATAACTCATTTTTAATCATTTACTCATTTCATTTTTAACTTGGATCATAGTCAGTCACACCTAATTATAAGAAGCAGCTGATGGCACACAAACAGAGATGTAGCCCACCAAGAGTGGGACTGAGAATGGTTGATGTGTTGTTCTCCGAGCTGATTAGGCACTTGGAATCCTTTATTAAAAGCTAAATTCAAATGGTACTGTGAGGTTTTGTACTGTAAGTTACTTCAGTATTGGTGGCAAACACAATAATGCACCATTAAAGTGTTATCTAGTTGTAACATCATAGATGAGACTGATATGGAGCTTGGACCGCTGAGAGCTTCGTAATGCATCAGAAATGCCAGTCGTGACAAATGTGATTTTTTTTTGTGATGTCTGTCTTTTTTCATAAATATGTACAATGTTATTAATATACTTTATTTTTAAATAAACTATATTACATGGGCAGCACGCTGGCGCAGTGGTAGCGCTGTTGCCTCGCAGTAAGGAGACCTGGGTTCGCTTCATGCGTGGAGTTTGCATTTTCTCCCCATGTCTCCGTGGGTTTCCTCCCACAGTCCAAAGACATGCAGGTTAGGTGCATTGGCAATCCTAAATTGTCCCTAGTGTGTGCTTGGTGTGTGGGTATGTGTGTCCTGCTGTGGGCTGGCGCCCTGCACGGGATTTGTTCCTGCCTTGTGCCCCGTGTTGGCTGGGATTGGCTCCAGCAGACCCCCGTGACCATGTGTTAGGATATAGCGGTTTGGACAATGACTGACTGACTGACTATATTACCTTATGTGTAAAATTAGCATAAATGACAGTTACAGTTCACAAAATGGTCAAATAAAAGTTGACCAAATCTAACCTAAAAACTCTATAGTGCGATGAAGTTATTGGAGAAGCCTTCCTCAGGCCTCACTACATAAGCCCTCAGATGTTGACACGAGGCAGGAATTAGCCATGGACAGAGGGCATGCCACACTCATACGCACACACTTACTCACACTCACTCCGAGTCATTCATTAGTCACCCTGCCAGCATATCTTTGGGCTGAGGAAAGAAACTCTGAGAGCACAGCAGACTCCATGCACAAAGCACCTTAAGTCATGAATTACCTACTGTGCCACTGTGCCAACTTATAATAAATGCATTATGGCCAAATTCATAATCTGCTTTAATTAATGTTATGGGTGGTAATAATTTATTAATAATATTTGCTCCTGTTAAGCTGCCTTTGTAAAATGAATCTGAATGCCTGGTGTATTTAAACATTTTGATAATATGACACAAAATGACAGATGTCACTTATGCTTATTAACAACTTCCGATCTCTTGTTAACAATTTCTGATTTTCTGATCTCACCTCCAGTAAATATTAACCAAAACAACTATTATTACTGTGAGAAGGCACAGTGGCTTCTGTTTCTGCCTCATGGCTTCACAGTTCTGGGTTTTAATGTTGCCCATTGGTTGCCATCACTGTTCTCTCTCTGTATACATGTTCTCCCCATACCTGTGTGGTTTTGCTTCATATGCCACATGCCCCAAAGACATGAATTTGTAATTGATTAATAACTTGTAGATTTTCCCAGTGTGAGTACATGTGAATGTGCTTTAGGAAAGAATGTGATTTATTGTGCCTACTTGGGATGAGAGGTCCATGGTTAACTGCAGTTTTTCAATAAATAATTGTGTCCCGTGAAGTGCAGGCTGTAATTGGGTGCAGATGTATGTGAGTGTGCTTTGCTCCGGTGTTGATCTTGCTGCTTGGCTGACCACACAAACACGTCCAAATGCGAGTGAATCAGTCAGGTGCCTTGTTCACACCTCAGAGTGGGTAAAGCGCCACACTTGCGTCCAATCAGGCGGGATAAAAAGGAGCCTGCACAGCACGGGTGAGACAGAAGGACAGAATGATATAGAGAAGGATCAACAGAAAGATCTGGTGGTTCAAGGAATGAAAAAGAGAATAGAGAGTAAGAACGAAGAAAAGAGATACAGAGGTCAAAGACAGGAGAACAAAAGCAGGAACGGGTGAGAACAGGGTGGGAGAACGGAGACAAGGAGCCGGAAAGAGTTCTAGGAAAGGAGTGTGTGGTTGCTGCTCAGAGGGGACTAAAGGTTGTTCCTGCTAAGCAAGTTAGGAAGCAGGAGTGACCGACTGCTCCAGGAGGGCTCCTTTACAACGTCAAGGAATGGCAGCAGAAGTCTGAGGAGCGAGGTCCGATGTGGTACCCTGCCGGGAGATGGTGGTGGCGGCATGGGCCCGAGCCAGTCAAAGGATGGTTGTGCCTGGTGGGGGACATTTCCTGTGGCTGGGGGATCCTATTGGGGTTAGCAGAGGAAACATCAGATTTTAAGAAGGATGCACCAGGGCTTATGAGTTTTTGTAGGAACGGCTTCCTTCCCGTGGTTTTAGCCTCGTTTAATGGATATATATTTCTCTGAACTTTTAACCTTCACATGTTAATCATTGATTTTTATGGTTTATTTATTTAACGGGACAATCTGATGCACTACACTTTTTCATCACTTTTTGGTTTTTGTTTGGTTTTAATAAAAGCACTGGTATTTATTTTTCTGCACCAAACCCTTACTGAATATGTGTGTCCTCAATTTGCCCAATTCATCTTGGTACATGACTATTGACAGTTTTGGGTTGAAGAGACTCCTGGAAGTGACAAGTGAGCGGGGTGCTAACCTGGACCATCACACTACCCCAGAGGGAAGCCAATAAATGTTGGAAATGGAAAGATACATTTTAACTTGGTTATTTATCAGTTTTGCCTTTCAGCGATACCGGTAATTAATGAAACATTTCAGCAAGTCTCCTACTTTATTTATCTTACCTTTCTCTACTGTAGTAGGCAAGTCTTCGGCCTTTAGAATTATGTCAAAGTAACTGAAGCACAGTCATTTTAAGAAACAGAATAAAACATTGTATTAATAAACACATGAATTACTGAAATTTGACAACTGCAGATACATGTTGACATCAGACAGGATGCAAACAAACTAGACAGACAAACTTAAAAACATAGTGAGGCTGGCTGTTGATTTGCTATTTAGAGTTTTAATATATCTTGGCAAAGGTAAATAGTTTTATTATACTTTTTCTTGAAAGGTGACGTGTGATGTTGTGTGGAGTTGTTCCTTTGTTGTCTGAGTTCAAGTGGAGAATTCTTCTTGCGTTAGAGTGCACTGTTTCTCTTTGCTGCACAAACCTTTGTTTGTGGTGTTCTGTGATTCTGCTTTCTCAGCTTGCTTTCTGCTGTTAGGCATTTTACTGTTCTGTCTGCAATTTCATAGGGAAAAGCATTACTCTTTTTTGCAGAAAAGTTTAAATGCTGAAGTTCTCACCTTAAAGTAATGGCTGTTTCTCAGCCTTTGCAGTCCACCGGTCCACATCTTGGCTTGGCAGAGAGATAGTCCATTTCTGATCCACAAATTGAAAGAGTTTTTCAGTTCTAAGCTCCCCATACAGGAAACGATTCATCAGATTTTAGTTTCAGATGGAAGATTCAGAAGGTAATTTTGTGGAGTGAGACACTTTTCCCCTGGGATAGAGTGAACCAGAGACAGTGTCCTGAAGGAGTCTCCAAGGAGTTCAGTGAGAGTGTCCAAAGAATTTCCCCAGATGAGATAAATGTTAACTAGTTTTAAAGGAATGTATAACTTCTCCTGATTGGATTAAAGTCACTTCCAGTTACAAAATCAGTGTCTCCTCATAAGTGAGCTCTTCTTTCCATCAGAGTTATTATTCCTTTAATCAAAGGTCTTTGTTCTTGCTTGTGTCCATTTTGTGCCTTCTGGCTCAAGAAGTCTGCAGAGGGGCCTCTGATTTGCACCTTTGTTATCTGATAAAGTACAGGCAGGTCCTGGTAAAAGCTGGAGTTCAGTCGCTTAGTTTGGAATGTAAATGGTGAGTCGGCACAGCTGAATGTCTACTATATCTTCTGCTTTAACAGGCCTGGCATGCCACTAAAGCCTAGCAGAATGTGCAGTGCCCACTTTGTCCTAGAGTGTTTGAGTGTGCACTGCAGTAAACTGATGCCTCTTCTAGGAATGGAGATCTGCCTTTGGCATAGTACTGCAAGGATAGGCTCCTGGGTTAAGATGTTGCAGTAATGGATGGGTGTTTATTATTGTGTGGTTTATTTTCTTATTTTTTCTACTGATTATTGGTCCTTCTTTGGTTACACAGTTAATTTTATACACCCATTCATCGAATGATAGCCAGGACTATTCCTGGATGGCCATAGTGACTAGAGGGGGTCTTTATAACGAATCATATGGTTCAAAGAACAAGCCGTTTAACATGTCATTCTGCTCCTTCTTTTTATCATCATATTGTGTCAGTAATTCCTATTTCTGTGTATTTTACTCTTCTGAAAAAATCAACTAAGTGTTTCACAGACTGAAGAGAATCAGAACCCACACTTGTTTCTTTCAATTTTTGGAAAATCTGCTGCCAAAAAGGTAATGATGAATTCAATCACACTTAATAATGGAGTAGGGCCAGCTATTTAGTGGCTGGCCGCATTGTTATATGTGCCTTACTGTCAATTACTAGCCATTTAAGACAAATGAAACAATATGAAATAAGTGAATCAAAATAAAGGAAATAAAAAAATTACCAGCACTGAATAGAGTCCTAAGCACTAAAAGCCAAGGCTGCACTAAGCATCTGCCTGAATTTCAAAGAGAAGTAAAAGTCACACTGTTATGCTTTCCAGAGCCTGCACATGTTGAAATGGGTTGAGCAGTCTGGTGATTTGAGAAGCTCAGGTGAAAAGTACTAGTCAGTCAGTCAGTCAGTCATTGTCCAACCCGCTATATCCTAACACAGGGTCACGGGGGTCTGCTGGAGCCAATCCCAGCCAGCACAGGGCGCAAGGCAGGAACAAATCCCGGGCAGGGCGCCAGCCCCCTGCACACCTACACACCAGGCACACACTAGGGACAATTTAGGATCACCAATGCACCTAACCTGCATGTCTTTGGACTGTGAGAGGAAACTGGAGCACTCGGAGGAAACCCACACAGACACGGGTAGAACATGCAAACTCCATGCAGGGAGGACCCGGGAAGCAAACCCAGGTCTCCTTTGAAAACAACTATTGATGTAAAATTAAGAAATTGCTTGAAACAAAAGTCTACAGCCTCTGTGGTGCCCCAGAACCAGGACTAGGCAAGATGGCCTAGGCTCAGATTAGAACTGCTGCTCCTTCATGTGAAAAGGATCCAGGTAATGGGCTTTGGGTATCTAGTTTTAGGAGTGGCCACTTGGATAAAAGCCAGGGACTGACCTGGAAATGCTGGTGAATTCTGAAAAGGAGGTGGATGCCGCTACAGAAGGCAAGGCAGTCAGGTATGACCAATGTATTTTGAAAAAGGAAGCTGAAAATGATTTGAGAATTCATAGCACTTACTCTCTAATGCAAATGTCGATTATCTACTCTCCTGATGAATGTATTTATCGAAGAACAAAAATCTCCATAGTCATATTGAGAAGAGGCAACAACCACTTATGACAACAAGACAAATTTGAGGTCACTCGCAATCTATAAAAGTAATTTATTAACTGGGCTAAGACACCTTAATAAATAAATCATTTGATACTCACTTGGAACAGTTATCTTGGTCATAATCCTGCTTTTGAAAATTACACTAGACAAGGTGACATATTTCGGTTGAAGTGGTCACTGGGGAGTCTCATTTTGGATCTGCTTTCACTAAAATTGTATTGATCCTATCTCTTAATGGGCTCTCCAGAATAGTGGATATTTATCATGTTCTAATTTCCACTTTATTTTGGAAGACAGAAGAATGTATGTTCTGTAAGGTATAAAAATGACCTTATATGAAGCTGAGGTGTAAGGCTTCAAAGCATTTGGGTTCAAGTCCTGAGCCTGGATGTTGCAAAAAGCTGTTGTCTTGCTCTTTTTTCCTCCAGGTATGCCTATTATTTCTTTGCACACTTCCCTCAGTATTCTTATCTTTCTTTGTACAGTCTCCTCATGTCTTGATGATTTCTTTTCTTTTATTTGCTCTCCACATATCTTGGTGGACAATTAGCTGAAGCATTACTCAAGTCACAACAAGCAGTTCCTACAGTACAGATTACAGGGAAAACTTGGGGATTGGTGGCAGGATTGGCACTCCAGCCACCGTAAAAAAAAAACCTCACACTGTTCCAATGTGGCGCTGAGGTGTCACCCGCTACACTCGGGTCCCAATCCAGGTCATTCGTCATGCGGTGGGCCAAGCAACACACTATCAGCACATGCCCCCAACCTCCTTTACATTAAAAAATATCAGAATTGATTCTGACAGCACTTTCAATTCCATTTTTAAAATCATTTATTTATTTGTTTTGCACTTTTCCCGTGACAACTTAAAAGATTATGATTTAGCACAGTGCATGTCCTCCCAACACCTCTATCTGTTTTCTGCCCAAATCCAAAAGATACATGCATTTGGTTGGTTGGTGACCTCTGTATTGGCTCCATGCATTCTGTCATGGACTGGTGCCCACCTTGTGCCCAGTGTGGTCAGACCGATTCTGGCCTACATGAGCCTGAATTTGGTGGAGGTTATAAAGGTTGTAGTTGCCCAGACCTTCATTTCTACATAGTAGTGTGTTTCTTTCAATTTCATGAAAGTGTATACCAATTTCTATAAAAAATAAGCACAATAAAAAAATAATAAAACAAATGTATAAAATAAACAGTGTAGGTGCCATGGGAGGATGACAGACAACCAGGCTGGGATAAAGAAGGGATTCTTGCCCAGCCAGGAGGCTATAATGGATGGACTGGCTGAACTGGCATACCAGGAGCAATCCAAAACAAACCCAAGTAAGACACCTGCAGGATGGCATGGGAGTTGGATTCCACAAATGCAGCCCAGTCGGGGTCTTTGGGTACCACCAGAGGGCACTGCCGGAGAGGGACTGCCTGGGTTTCCACACAACACAGAAGTACTCCGGAAGACCTAGGCATGAGACTAGAAGCAGTTTCCAGGTTGGAGTTAAAAGAGAGCCCTTCTCCTCACTTAATCGAGTCAGGAGGCAGCAGGCAACACTCACCTGGATGCGGAAGAAGAGATTTTATTTGTGTACTATGACTGATGTATGTGTAAGAAAGGTGCTGGAAGGTGCTTGAGCCTGGAATTGTATTAGGCAATACCGTGTCTATGGTTTGGTGAATCAATGGCACCTCCTTGTGGTTACAACAGGTAGATTGACAGATGGTTGCATGGCCATTTCTAACTATTTTGGAGCGCTAAGCAGTGTATCTGTTTTGGGCCACATCTGTCATGAACTTGGGATTCCTAAGCACAATCAATTCCAAAAAAACAAAATGCCCACTAGTGGGATGAAAACTATCAAACCCCGACTAGCCACTAAAGTGGCAAATGTTAAATCTTTATAAATAAAAAGATTTATTCTTTTCAGAGTGCTTGTCAAGTTGTCGCCCACGTAACACCTGGCTGTGTCAGATAGAGGGTCATTTCCGTAGGGTAGGACTGGACCGCGTGTCTGCCTGGGGGGTTGCCAACCGGGATCCCGAGCTGTTTTTGATGTGTAGTGGGTGCGGCAATGCACTGTACTAGTGCATGCTCCCCAACTTGACTTGACTTGTGCTCTGAGGCTTAAAATAAAATCAGAGGAGCACAAAGGCACAGAAGGCAATGTCTTCAAAATAGACGATCCCAAAAACAAACACAGTCCCAATACTGAAATCCAATAGGTAAACTCAAAAAACACAGCAAGGGTCGAAAATCCAGTACAATAAATCAACAAAAGCAAAAGACACTAGAACTCATCAATGCCATGAGCGCATTCAATGAACCGAAAGAGACTGTAGAAGTTCCTCTGCCTTTTTAGGCCTGAGGGCAGTTCCTTGATGGTGACAGGCAGGGGGACCACCCACAGAACACATGGTACATTGAAAGTGATTCTTAGACTTAAAGAAGCTAGACGATCCCCAATACTAAGTTAGAAAATGAACAAAACAGACATAAAAGGGATAGTTGAACCCCATCTGTGGGAAAGGAATCCTGGCTGAAACACACCACAATTGCACTTCAGACTTCTTCTGTATGTGTTCTTCTATTGGATGCTGGGCCCCAAGTGGTCACTCAGCTTGCTTATTCTTGGCAACAGTACCACATGGATGGATGGACAAGTCTGTGAGGTAAAGATTTTCATTTCCCTGACATTTTTGCTGGACTCTCTGGTGCACTTTATACATTCATTTGCCATTGTTTAAAAATGATTTTCAATTCTACAGTCTGCACCTCTGAGTCCAAGTCACAGAGTTTTATTTATATTTTCAATTTGTCAAATTTTCATGCATTTTAAATGTCCCAGGTGCAACATCAGCATGGGAGAGACGCTGCAAGTGCTGATGAGAATGAAATGCCTTTCTCTAATGTCTTGGTAGGTGAAGTAGCACTTTACCTTTTGTTCTAAAGTATATTCAAGATTGTATTTTACAATTCAAGACTGAGCAGCAAGGACTCATCTTTAGTTTACAATGAAGTAACAAGCTAGAGAACTGAGATACACTTATGCTTAGTAAGAAAAATCAATTAAATCAATTACCTTTGATCTTCCAAGCAGCACTACAGGTTTATCATAATAGAAATAACTAAAACTGAGAATGAAAGCCGGCAGAGAATTTCTGGGCTGACAAAGTAAAGATAAAAATGGAAAGACAGCAGAATGTTTAATTACAACAGGTCAATTAAAAATAAGAATTGGTTGGAATAGGCTTTCCTCTGGTACTCCTGTTTTCCTTCTACATCCTAAAGATGTGCATGTTAGGTTAATTGGCGGTTTTAAATAGACTAAGTATGAAAGAGTGTGGGTGTATGCGAGTCTGCCCTGTGGTCGACTGGTATGTCATCCAGAGTTTGTTCCTGTCTTGCACTCAGTGCTGCTGGGATAAGCTGTGGCCCCTGCCCCTTGAATTGGATATAAGTGGGTTTTAGACAGATCCATGAATACGTGGGTTCCATAGGACGATAGTTTGCAAGTTTAGAGCTGATGGCCCACTGTGGCCACAGCTTTACATTTCACCCAATTATCTGCTTTTATGTGGATTCCTACCTGAAATGATCAAGCTGTAATTTCTGAGTTTTTGCATTACATGGAGATAATTTGGTGGTTTTTATCTCAGTTTTGGAGATCATCCTCATCAACATTATGATTGTCATTCCGCTTTTCCAGGTGTTCTGGTAATTTCCTAAAAATCGAACTAGTTGATCTGACACTGAAGTAGCCTTGCAGTATTCTGGGTCATTTGCCAGGGTGTCTCCTCATTTCATCTTTAATTGCCATTATTATGATACAATTAAAGGAGCAAACTCAACTGAAAAAAGTGAATTAAAAAGGAAAACTAGAAAGAGAGTTAAATATTAAAAGAGAGGGAGAAAAAGAGAGAGGTTGGGAGCATGTGCTTATAGCATATTGCTGCATCTACCACATGATGAACCCCCTGGATTGGGACCCGAGTGCAGCGGGTGACACCTCAGCACCACACTGGAACAGTGGTGAGGTTTGTTACGGTGGCTGGAGTGCCAATCCTGCCAGCAACCCCCAAGTTTTCCCTGTAATTTGGTAGGACCTGGATGCAGATTAATGATTGCAGGTTAAGGGCCTTGCTTATGGAATTCAAACTGGCAACCTTCCGATTGGTGGTGCAGATCCCTAGCCACCATTAAAATCTACAGCATACACAGAGCTCTTTCTGAAGTTTGTACAAATGCTTTTCTAAATGCAGACAACAAGGGGGAAAAAGACACCAAATTAAACAATGAGAACAATCTTAGATCAAGTGGGAAACTGGTTAGAGAAAAACCTACAGCCACAAGGGACCCCCAGGGCTGAGGACATTTATAATAAGGGATGGTTGTATGGATCATTTGTTTCTTGAGATCTCGTAGAACAAATTTTAATTCAAAGATATTTTGTAAAAAAATGTAGCACCTGAAAAATGAGGGAACAAATGGAGAGACTGCGTTTGGAGAGATGAGTAGTTTTCTGGCTGCAGACACAGCAGCAGAAGAAGGTGTCTAGAAAAGATCTACCACCTCCAGTTTTGGACTGAATAGCTTATACTACTCCTACAGGCTAAGTGAGTTTCTGCTGTACTCAGCAGTGAAAATGTCTAAGGAGTTCACCCAGATGTAAAAATCTCTCATATGTCTCAGCATAAGGAACCCAGATGTTTTCCCTAATTACACTAGGGAGTAAAACGTTTTAGAACACCTCATTTTTTTCAGTTTTTATGGAGATGCACACTTAATGTCTAGTTCTGACATAGCCTGGAGGTACGCTTTGGGTCACTGTCTTTCTGTAGGATGAACCCCTGACTCAATAGACGGAGACCAGAAGGTATTGCGTGGTGCTGCAAAATGCTGTGGTAACCTTTGTGATTTAGAATGGCAGTGTAAGTCATCAACTCTGCCTCCAGCAAAAGAACCCCAGACCATCACACTTCCTTCTCCATGTTTGACAGTTGGTGCCACACACTGACAACCCATCCTTTCACCAACTCAACATAGTATAAATACCCTATGTGATGAACCCAAGATTTCAGATTTTGGTTCATTGATCTATAAGACTTTCTCCCAGTTTGCAGTAGTCCACAGCCACTATTTTATGGCCCAGGCAAGCCTCACTGTCTTCTTTTGTCCTCTTAGGAATTGCTTTCTTACTGCCACTTGCCCTGTCAATCCTGTAGCACAAAGTCCCCTCTTCGCATTAGAAATTGAGATATGCTTTTTACGACCACTTTTAAGCTGTGCTTGAAGCTTTTGTGATGTAAGGTGTCTAACACGCAAGCTGTTGACCCTCAGAAACTTGTCTTCTGATTGCGTTGTGACTTTGGGTCTGCCACATTTCCTCCTCTAAGAGTGTCTTCCACTTTCCAATTGCCTTTGGATTGTGTAGGTCACCTTCTCCCTGACGCAGATTTTTTTTTTTTTTTGCAATTTCTCTAAAAGAAAGGCCTATACTTCTAAGGGTTATGATGCTCTGTCTCATTTCATTTGTTAATTGCCATTTTCTTTCCATTATTACTAGAAGTATCCAAGTAATACTTCAGAGGTTGTAGTAACACAGTCTGTTCCAACTCTGCTTTTAGACAGACAGGAGGTTTTTAAGTAATCAACAGAAGTTGGGACACCTGTGCAAATTGTTTGCTTCAGCTTGCAAGGCTTAATTTACTTTAATTGCTGCAGAACATCTGTAGATTGTAGCCTATTAGTTGCTCCCTGATGAAGACCCATTTGTAATATTCTGATATTTCCTTTGTTTTTCAGTTTTTGCTAACCTAAACTTTAAATTTAAACCTTTGGCACTTTACTGCTTACCTTTTCACCATTTTAGGTCATTCATTGCATTTCAACTGATTAAATTTGAAGAAAAACTGAAAAAACTAAGGTGTTCTAAAACTTTTGACTGGTTATATATGTAATAACTTCTCTCTCAAGAACAGATAGAGGAGAAAAATGACAATGAGAATTAAGTAATGAATGAAAGACTTATCAATTTTTATGCGCATACCCCATTCTTTCAGAAACTGTTGTATGAGGTCATCTGAATGAGCAAGATGAACTTTCTACTTGCCTCAAGTCAACTTCTGAACTTCCATTTCTGAGTGTTGTTTCCTTGCATATGAAACCTAAGAAACTTTTGGAGCCCTGTGGCCAATGGTGGCCTGAAGATAGAGTTATCTCTTAGGGCCTCAAAAGGTCTAGGAACAGCCCCAAATACAGTAGTTACATAGAGGTAGTAGATCACATTAAAAGAAAACATAACTTCTTATAGTCATAACATATTAGATGTCTTGTCCGAGTTTGGTCCCATCCTAGCACTTCCTGCTGGGATGTGTTCTAGGTTCCAGACACTTTTAAACTAGATTAAATGTGATCAGTAAATGAATAGGTGGATAATACATAATTGATTTAGCGTTCTCCAAAAATAAAAATTCAGATAGAATTGGTGAAACATTATGCTTAGTTGTGGAAATATGTGTTTAATGTTTTTCATGCTATTATTGACTTATTAAGAAAACTTTATCTTACTTATTATAATTACAGTACCTTATAAAATTCAGGAATTGACTGGCATTCAGTCCAAGGTTTGTTTCAGACGCCATGATAGCCGGACAAGCCTCTGACTTGTATTGGTGTATCAAGTCTAGAATATGAATCAATGAATAACTGTACTCAGTCGTTATTTTGATTAATTCAGTATCCATTGAGTTTGAATTTGATGCTGTGCCATTCAGAACTTTCAGATGTTTTATTATTACTGTTTCGCACAGCATATTACTGAGGTGCTGCATTACATCTGTTACCCAACAACTGCCTTGAACAAATTAAGTTTGCACAGAACAAAGCCTTAAACCATTGTTAGTCTTGTAAGGTCCATTCCATCCATCTTTGCTGTCATTATGCCAGCTCCAGCTTTGGGTTCTGGACTTTTTTTCTCCCATTTTGCAAGTAAATCAATGCAGATTCATTAAACGCTTCCTTTGTGGAGCAGAACTTTACATCATTTTTCTTAATTTAACTGCATAAAAGCCTTCTGTGTCCTGCAGCCTCGGGAAATCTGCTTTCCAGTTCACAGTGATGTCTTCCCAAAAGCCTTTTATAATCATAATGATTATAACATGAGATCAATCACATGTGCAATCTGAAACAATAATTATGTTAATAATTTTAGCAACAACATTATCCAGTGGAGTAGTAAATATGTCCTTTTCCTCTAGCCTGAATGTAGAAGGTCTCACTGTAGATAGCGCTGAGGTCTCACAGCTTCAAGAACCTGGTTTCAGTTTCTGGCCAAGTCTCTGTTTGCTTTGGAGTTTGCAGGATTTGTGTCTTGGTAATCTGTTTTTCACACATCCTAAAATTTGTATTTATGGTTACATGTCTCTATCCTGCCAGAATATGGTCAGAGGCTCCCACATGTCCCTTTGCTAACTGTAGCTGAGATGTCATGTAGCCTTTTTGGGGACAGTGTCTTTTATCTTGCTCACAGATAATTTGTCATATGCACACATACAACATCATAGGAATACAATAAATTAAAGCTGCTTTAGATGACTTCACTGACCAGCATCCTTCTCAGCCTAATATCTTAATTTGGAGGACACCATCTTTAGAACATTAGAACATTTGAACAATCTAGATGAGAACGGACCATTCAGCCCAACAAAGCTCGCCAGTTCTATCTACTTATTTCTTCCAAAAAAATATAAAGTTGATTTTTGAAAGTCCCTAAAGTCTTACTGTCTACCACACTACTTGGTAGCGTATTCCAAGTGTCTATAGTTCTGTGTAAAGAAAAAACCTTCTAATGTTTGTGTGAAATTTACCCTTAATAAGTTTCCAACTGCATTCCTGTCCTGTGTTCTTGATGAGCTCATTTTAAAATAACAGTCTCAATCCACTGTACTAATTCCCTTCATAATTCTAAACACTTCAATCATGTCACCTCTTAATCTTCTTTTGAATAAATTGAAAAGGCTCAGCTCTTTCATCATAATTCAACCCCTGTAGCCCTGGAATCAGCCTAGTCGCTCTTCTCTGGACCTTTTCTAGCGCTGCTATGTCTTTTTTTGTATCCTGGAGACTTAAACTGCATACAGCACTCCAGATGAGGCCTTACCAGTGCGTTATAAAGCTTGAGTGAGCATAACCTCCTTGGACTTGTACTCCACACATCGTGCTACATAACCTAACATTCTGTTTGCCTTCTTAATGGCTTCTGAACACTGCCTGGAAGTCGATAGCTTAGAGTCCACTATGACTCCTAAATCCTTCTCATAAGGTGTACTCTCTTCTGTTAAGATACATAGTTCAGTTGCATATTGTCTTCATTTTTGTTTCAGACTTTAATGTGTATTAGGCAGTTTGAATGTCTTAAAATTGTTCTTCACCTTTCATTAAACTTGGACTATGATGGACTAAGACTGAATGTTCTTCAGTCTTCATAATTAAGTTTGTTTAGAAACTACACTAATCAACTGGCATCAATGGTTAATTCATTCCTGCCATTAGGTTGTTGTGAGAATAGGCTGAATTATCATAATCTTTAAATTGGATGAAATGGGTTCATTAAAAAAAACAAATGGACCAACCAGCAACTGCAGGACCTCCTAGAGATATGTGTGCTTTAACCTGAACTCATTAGAAACACCTTGACTCTTCGCCAGTGGACATCACACTACTAAACATGATTAAAATGTTTTGAGCTTGATTGATTTAAAGAAACAATAAGAAAAGCAAACAACTTTTATTTTTCAACCTGATCTCAGTGAATACAAATAGCTTGTTATAACATTCATAAATCTTTTCTGCACCAGCTTTTCTAATCACATTTTGTCTAGATTGTACAACCACTCTTTTGTAGCTCACTTGATGTCTTTAGCATTGATATAGCCTGTCCTACTGAGGTAGCCCTTGAGATGGTAGTCATATGGGGCAGGTCTGAAGAACAGAATGGGTGTGACATATATACCACTCTATTTATAGAGCAGTCCATGTAGTATGAGCGGGAGTATCATCATGAAGAAGAACAGTAGTGGTCAACAGTTTTCTTCCCTAATTTTCCTTAACACTAGAATTACCAAAGCCTACGAAAAACTCATAAATTCGGCCCACCTTAAATCTGTTCGCACTTCTCCGTCAGAGTCTTTTGTGTTGTAAATGCGTCAATAAACACAAGCAGCAAGCAGCCTCCTATCCCATCCTCCCACCACCGCTGAAATGGCAAAAACACCCAAAGTTCAAGCCTTGTTTATCAGGGCGTCAGGTACCTAGATGTATAGTGTAAATAATATATTGTTATCTGGAACACATGCATTTCATGTGTGTTCCGTGTCTACAAAGATCTATGTAAGTGTAGAATGAGAGGAAATGCAAGAAATGTTGAATACATACCTAAAAAACAACTTTTTTTCATGTTTTAGTACTAACCACAAAATTTTGACATGAAGTGTATAATGTGTTAACACTGAAGTCCAAATATCACATAAGCACTTTCACAAAAAGTACAAATATAACAGAACAAATGAGCTTTTATGCAAGATTATAACCGAAGAAAAAGAAATTGGGTTAGTGTACTTCATTGTCACGACTGCTTTGGTAGTACAGCGGTAAGAACTGCTGACTCATAATCAAGAGTTCGTTGGTTCGAGCCTTGCCATGTCACAAAAAAATGTTTTGAGTAGTGAGCTGCTCTTATTGTTATTATTATACAACAAAAACATACATTTAATTTGAGTCTGTAACAGCCGGTGTAAATGTATGGTACTTGTAAAGGTTAGAGTTTTCTTTTTTATTCAGTTTTATTCTCTCAGTTACATTCACACTCCCCCTGATCTGACATTGCTGTTTTCAAGTAAAGATATGCTATAACAGAGGTGAACTCAGATGAGGATGAGGGTTCTACATCGGAAAAAGAGAACAGAAGCCCTCCTTGCAAGAAACGTCTACTCACACATAGGAACAACGCAGATGCACCATGCGTATAGGTGAAAGATTCTCCACACCTGTCCTTCAACAAAACAGCACGGCTTACAGAACTCGCCAAGGTATCATGCAAAGTTCTTTGTGATTATGTTTTGTGGTGGTCTTTATATAAAAACATTTATATGTTACTTTTATAAAAGCGAGATTGAATGTTATTTACCTTGATTTATTTATTTATTTTCCTACAGCGTAAACTCACAAGTAGCCTGCAGAGGTTCCTGTGTTTGATTGACATGGGCATGCTCACAAAGCACACTATACGTACTTCTTTATATATTATAGTATATAGAAGCAGCATGAGGTGTTGCCTGGGTAAAAAATGTTAAGTTCTGATCATTTTGCCAGATAGTCTGGCTTAACACTAGAATCCCTGAAGCCTATGAAAAAACTCGTAATCCCGGGCCACCTTATAGCAGCTTTTATATAAGTAACATATAAATGTTTTTCATATAAAGACCATCACAAAGCATAATCACAAACAGAACTTTGCACGATACCTTGGCAAACACAGCATGCCCTGCTGTTTCGTTGAAGGACATGTGTGTGTCAGATTCACTGGCAGGACGATGCCAGACCTCTTGCTGCATCCAAATGGTGCCATCTTTTGCCTTTACACCTGGTGCAGCTGCGTTGTTCTTATGTGTGAGTAGACGTTTCTTGCGGGGAGGGCCTCTGGTCTCTTTTCCCGATGTAGAACCCTCATCCTCATCTGAGTTCACCTCTGTTATAGCACGTCTTTATTTGAAAACAGCAGATCTGGTCGAGCATGATTGCAACTGAGAGAATGAAACTAAATAAAAAAAAAATCCTAACCTTTACAATTACCATACATTTACATCAGCTGTTACAGTCTCAAATCAAACATATGTTTTCATTGCATAATAGTAACAATAAGAGCAGCTCATTACTCAAAACATTTATTCTGTGAAATGGCAAGACTCGAACCCGCGCCCTCTTGATTATGAGTCAGCAGTTCTTACCGCTGTACTACCAAAGCAGTCATGACAATGAAGTACACTAACCCAATTTCTTTTTCTTTGGTTATAATCTTGAATAAAAGCTCACTTGTTCTGTTATATTTGTACCTTTTGTGAAAGTGCTTATTTGATATTTGGACTTCAGTCTTCACATATTATATACTTCATATCAAAATTTTGTCATTAGTACTAAAACATGAAAAAGGTTGTCTTTTAGGTACTGTAGATACATTTTACAAAAACACTGGAGTTTTGTTTAATTGAAAGTAGACATTTTTCAGAAAACATGAAAAACACTTATTTAAACTATTTATAACCTTGGATTTTTCACGAGTAGCACAACGGATAGTGCTTGTAACACATAGCACCATCCCTGTCACTGTCTGCATGAAGTTTGCATGTTCTACTCGGCAATGCCTCAATAGTATAGACTTCCCGCAGTTAACCTGTTTTTTAATTTAGCTGTTGGCTCCAAATTGAATATTCTCCGAGATGGACTGAGGTTCCATCCACACTGGTTTCTGGCTGGCATTTCATGTTACTGGGAAAAGCTCCAGTCCCATGTGAGCCTGAATTTGGGTTAAGTGGGTTAGGAAATGAAAGGATTGAGTTTTTCTATTTTATTGGGTTATTAAAATGGGATCAAACTGTATTTAGAACTGGATTTCTTTCACCAATGGCTAAAATCTATAATGTGAATACTGTATTAAGGTGACACAGTGGTAGTGATGCCGCAGTAGAATTTTATTTTCAGTATTGACAAGGCAAGGCGTGAGGTAGCTGGAACATATCCTAACAATTATCGGACACAAGGCATGAACAACACCTGAACCAGTGCATCACAGGGTGAACAATCACACACACAGACACAAGGGGGGCAGTTTAGCAACACCAATTCATCTGACCTGCATGTCTTTGGATTGTGGGAAGAAACACACACAGACACAGGGATAGCATGAAGACTTCATGCAGGGTGCACCCAGGATGCAAGCCCCAGTCTCCTTATTGCGAACAAGGGAAACCAAGCAGCCCATTAACACTAGAATTACCAAAGCCTACGAAAAAACTTGTAATACCAGCCCACCTTAAATCCCTTCGCACCTCTCCATCAGCGTCTTTTGTGTTGTAAATGTGTCGATAAGCACAAACAGCAAGCAGCCTGCTATCCCATCCCCAAACCAACACAGAATGGGCAAAAAGTTCTCTCAGCTCAAGCCTTGTTGATCTGGGAGTGAGATACCTAGAGCTGTATAGTGTAAATAATATATTATCATTTGGAACACATGTGTTCCGTGTCTACAAAAATCTGTGTAAGTGTAGGATAACAGGAAATGCAAGAAATGTTGAACACATACAGTATTTATTATTGAGCAACCTCTGAAGAGGGTTCAGGCATTTATGGTGGTGCAGTGTTTTTCATTGTCTAAGCAATATGCACAAGCAATTAAAAAGTCAAATAAAATGTTATGTTATTTCATAAAAGCTGTTGAATTTAAAGCAGGGGATGTTATGCTCAGATTTTATAATACACTACTGAGTCCGTATCTGAAGTGTTTTGTATAGTTCCGGCCAATATGCTACAAAAAACATAGCAAGCACTTGGAGCTCTGCGGAGGAGAACAATCAGGTGCATCTCCGGACTTGAGGACATGTCCTACTTTCACAGGCTCAGAATTAGACCTGTTCAGTCTCAAGCATAGGAGACTGCATGGGGACATGATCCAGGACTTCACAATCTTCATAGACACTAACAAAGAGGATCCAACAGAACTCTTACAACTGAATGGTGGATCATGTAGTTGAGGACATCTGTGGAAATTAAGGGAAGCTGCATTTGGGACTGAAGCTGGGAAGCACCTTCTTTACACAAGACTTGTGGGCATCTGGAACAATCTACTAAACAACGTAGACATGCAGTGCCGGTGCTAGCATCTTTGCTGTTCTAGGCAGAAGTGAAAATGTTGCACCCAAACCACAGAGCTTTGAAGGCAAATGCTGTACATCTTGCTGCAGATTGAAGAATACCTCCCTTTTGGGTTTCGCACGAGTCAGATTCGGATTCCTTTTTATTGTCATTGCACTTAGTACAATGAAATTGCAGCTATCCTAAAGATACATTCACATATAATACAATAGATAACTAAATATTGCACTTGAGTGTAAAGAACATGTACTGTACTTCAATGCAAGAGTGACTGTTATACAGGGTGAGTCAAAATTATGTTAACACTAATGGTACTACTGTGTATATACTTATATACAATTTTTGTGGACAATTTATGTGCCACATATGGTACATGTGTTGAACATGATGGCAAACAGGTTGAGACATTCCTGTAAATCATCTTACAAGCATGAAGTATGTTTTGTGAATAAATTGTTTCCGTTCAAATGTTAACATAATCATTTTTTTAAAATAATTTTATAGTAATCATTCCATACAAATCGATCAATTTTTACAAAAAATAGGCCTGAGAAACAAGTCGACCCCCACCCCTGAGAGAGAGAGCATGGCCAACAAGGTAAAACTTAAGGCTTGTAAACATACCTAAATTGATAAGTTTGATAAGCCAATAGAGATGAATGGAAAAGAAAAATAAATGCGGAGATAATTGCTTCCTCTGTGCTTTAAGAGCTTATTCTAAAATATTATTGATTAGATCCTTCCAGGTTTTGATAAAATTCTGTACAGATCCTCTAACTGAATATTTGATTTTTTCCAATTTCAAATAGTATAAAACATCGGTTTCCCGCTGACTTAAAAGAGGAGAGTTAGGATTCTTCCAGTTTAACAAAATAAGTCTGCGTGCCAGAAGTGTAGTGAATGCAATCATAGTTTGTTTGTCCTTCTACACTTTAAACCCATCTGGAAGAACACCAAACACAGCAGTTAATGGGTTAGGAGGGATTGTGAGACCAAGGCTGTCTGAAAGGCACTTAAATATTTTGATCCAAAATGATCTTAATTTGGTGCAGGCCCAAAACATGTGACCCAGTGAGGCTGGGACTTGATTGCAGCGTTCGCAGGTTGGATCTTGCCCTGGAAAGATTTTGGAGAGTTTTAGACGAGACAGATGTGCTCGATATATAATTTCCACTCCTTTTCTGTTATATTGATTAAGAGATCTTTTTCCCATTTTCCTGTTGGATCTTTGAAAGGGAGGGACTGTAAAATAATTTTATATATTGCAGAGATGGTGTCTAAGTCCTTGAAATTGAGCAATATTTTTTCCAGCATGGACGAGGGTGTAAGATGAGGAAAATCGGGCAGGTTCTGTTTCACAAAGTTCCTAATTTGAAGATAGTGAAAGAAATGTGTAGCTGGAAAGTAAAATTTGGAATGTAATTGTTCATAGGATGCAAAGATGCTGTCTATATAAAAATCTCTAAACAATTTAATCCCACATCTTTCCAGATATTAAAAACTGCATATGTTTGTGAGGGTTGAAAGAGGTGATTATCTTGCAGAGATGCAACAGATAAAAGCTTATCCATCTTAAAATGCTTTCTACTTTGGTTCCATATTCTGAGTGAGTGAAACATTATTGGGTTATTAGTATATTGCCGATAATTTGCATTTATTAGGGCACAGATCAGGGAATATAAAGAAGTACTTAAGGATTTTACTTCTATTGCGGACCAGGCCTGCATATGTTCATCTATTTGTGTCCAGGTTTTTATAGCTTGTATGTTTGCTGCCCAGTAATAAAACTGAAAGTTAGGCAGAGCCATGTCACCTTCTGCCTTAGGTCTTTGTAGGGTCACTTTTTGGATACGTGGATGTTTTGAGTTCCAAATAAATGAGGTTATTGTTGAATCTAATTGCTTAAAAAATGATTTATTGATGTATATTGGAATGTTTTGAAATAAAAAAGAAGCTTAGGATGTTAACATAATCTTGACTCACCCTATACAGTTTCGGTCATTGTCAGTCACTGTAAGCGTATAGTAGTATTCTGTTCTCGTGTGGCACACACAGATGTCAGACTGAAGAGCTAAGGGAGTCCCAATTGAATTTTGACACTAGTCATCCATGAATGTCAAATCGAAGAGGGGGTTCCCATTGGAGAAGTGAGGGGTCCTCTTGAAATTTCAGGCAAGTGGAACATGCATCTATGATCAAAAAGCAGAGGGGGGTGATTGGGGGGCTAAAATCACTGAAAGCTACCTCCCCAAAAAAAAGCTTTACTGCCGTATTGGACCACCGAGGAGACGTTTATTGAAGCAGAAACCTTGACAACCTTTAAGAAGTTTCTGGATGGGAACAACTTAGCTATTTGTTAAACAAACGAGCTTGATGGATTAAATGGTCTCCTCTCGTTTGTCAGATGTCTTATGTACCGTGCCAATCGTTTTCTGCGTCAAACTGGCACATTCCTTCTCCGCTTTCCTAGGCTAAGTTAAACAGTGAGGTTGTGTGGCCGGGCTTGCGCTGACATTCGGTCCAATGTTGCTACCGGCTTTGAATACAGCAAGGATTAGGCTACTGCAATGAGGTCTGAGAAATGGATGGTTGGAATAGCTGAATAGAAGAACCTCCTTATATTCTTTAAAGAAAAAAAAAATCAATGTAAATGTAAAAAAAAATGCCAGCGGGTGTCAATGGAGATAAAAGCAGCTGTGCGCAAGAGAATAATTCAGACACTTCGGCAAAGCAATTAAACACAAAGCAAGACGCTCGCTCACAATTCTACATTGAATACGAGCTGCCGTTAATGAGAATAAAGTACAGGCAAGTGGCAGAAGAGCGCTGGAATCCCTTGAATAAACGACAGCACGTTCTCGTTTTTCTTTCTCTTTGAGCGCCGGGATCCCCACGCGCGCTGTCGTCGCGCTGCTGACATTTGAGAGGCTGAAGCAGCTGGACTCGTAAAATATTGATGTTCTTCTCATATGGGCAAAAGGAGGGATCTAATTTAATTTTCAATAAGAAGAAAACGAAAATCCACCAATAGGATGAAAAGCTAAACGAAGCCAATCTGCGCGCTCCCGGCATGCTTTGTTAGCAAGGGGAGCCGCGGAGATCAGGGGAGTAGCGCCGCGTTTCACTGAGCAGGGCGGGTAGGGAGGAGCGCTGATTATTCCCAGGTAAGAAATTACGGTTCTTAATAACACGGCCATGGGCACCTTTGAAGCGGACATATAGTAGAAGATGTGGGACGTTGAATTGGGATCTTTCTCCGTATTTTCCTAGTTTGTATTAGCGCATCGCCTCGTGTTTTAGTCTTGCCTTTACCGTTTGTGCGAGGTGGCAAGCAGTTGTATGAAATGTGCAAGAATGCGCTTTCTAGCTTCTCACAGTTTCACAAGTAGAATCTGCATCAGGCTTTGAAGGATGCATTACGTGTAATGCAGTTTCATCCTTTCATGTAGGCGGCTGCAACATGCAAGCCGAAGATCGCATCTCGGGCATCAACTGTCTCATAAACTATGCTACTGATTACCGGTTGTCACCAATTCAACAGATGCGTTTTTTGTGTCGTCGCTACTGGACCTGCTGTGCTCTTGTCAACTTGATCGGTGTGACAATAGCGAAAATAACCGCGTCCTCAGTGAGGCACTTGTTGAAATTGGAGAAGGATTTCACTCATCTTTGCTTTTTGTCCGACAGAGGGGTTAAGAGGGCTGGGCGGGGTTGTTAAATATTAAAAGTCTCCGATGACGTGCGTGTACACTTGCCTGCCAGTTGTATTTTGTTTCATTCAATCAATTATGTCACTTTCTGAGACTCGATCGAAAGCTAATTATAAATCGATAAAAAAAGTCCATACAAACTCACTCGTGGAGGCTGATATTTGTTCTTCATTGATGTAATGTATTATGCAAGGGTGTACGTTGTAGAATTTATTTTAATTGCATATGTGATCTTATTGTTAGCATTATATAAAATTCACGCTGATTATCTTAAGGTGCACAAAACAAGACCTGTCTTGCTTGTGGATTCATTATGCTTTTTATTGTTGCCTGTTGGAATAATTACTGGCACAAAGCTCTGGCAGCAGAGTGGAGTAGTGCATAGTGCTGCTACCTCAAAGCTCCAACCAAATGGGTTTGGATCCCAGCCAGCATACTGCCTGTGTTGAGTTGATGTCTTCTCCATGTGTATCCATATTTTTCCGGTTTTTCTTTAAAAAAAAAAGTGTGTACTATGATTTTTGGGACCTGTATCCATCCATCCATCCAGCCATTATCCAACCCGCTATATCCTAACTACAGGGTCACAGGGGTCATCCTAGCCAACACAGGGCGCAAGGCAGGAACCAAACCCCGGGCAGGGTGCCAGCCCACTTCAGGGCACGCACAGCCACACACCAAGCACACACTAGGGACAATTTAGGACCACCAATGCACCTAACCTGCATGTCTTTGGACTGTTGGAGGAAACCGGAGCACCCGGATGGAAACTTGTAATTAAGAGTACCTGGTAATGAACTGGCATTCCGCCCGTCCAAAGTTGATTTCTTTGTTGCATTCTGTGCCATTGGACGAAGCAGTGACTCACCTGTGCTGGGCATTTGTCTTGCAAACTGCAAGATTCTAAATAAAACCTCAATTTAATGAAGAAATAAGATGAGTCCAAACAAACAGATCCAAATCTTGCAGTTGTGCAAACGTCTTAGGCCATTCAAGAAAATTATCTTTAAAGTTAACTGAGCAGTAAGGATTTATTTGATGGTGACAATACTATTTAACATTAAATAAACAATTATTAAATTAAAAATAACAAGAAAGTCTGGAGTTTTTCAAAAACCTATTGACATCTTGCATGATGGCTAGTACAGCCAGGGTTTGGTTACCAAACCTCTCCCAGTGGTACCCCAGCCATTCCATGTATTTGTTAAATTCCACCAACAGCATGCCTGACTCAGATGTATTCCTGGGGTGCAGTTTAAGAAATTCAGTGTGTCTATCAAACAGTAGACACAAATGCTGTTGCCTCAGGAATAGCCTCTGAAGCTGCTAATACACTTTGACAAAAATTATATCTTAGTTATATCTTAGTATCAACAAGGTTATAGCCAGCAAGTAACAACACATGAAACTGGATTTTGAAGAATGTGATGTTCATGCTGCTATAAATAAATGTTAAAAACTGGGCAACCTAAAGAATACAAGGCAGAAGGTCCAAAAATCTGTTTACGTCTGATGAACAGTATATAAAGGTCAAGAGAGAATGATGTATTTGCTCATCACTGAACAGAGTCATCTGGCACCGAAGTGCTCACTTTGGCAATGCGAAAACGTTTTGAAACAAACGGTCTTGTAGGTCACGTTGCAGCTCGTAAGCCATTCTTTTCAAAAGTTAATAAGCAGAAGGGATTGCAGTATGTAAAGGACCATAAAGCATGGAATGACCAATGTGGGTACAAAGTCTTATAAGGTGAGGAGTCCAAATTAGATTTTTTTTTTTTTTTTTTTCACAAAGACACATGTATGTCAGAATAACAGCTAATGAGAAGTACACTGATGCTTCTCTACAGAGCTTTGTTAAGAATAGTCGTGGCTCTGTCATGATCTTAGGGTCCATTTCAGGCAGTGATCTCAAACTCCGGACCTGGAGGGCCGCAGTGGCTGCAGGTTTTCATTCTAACCCTTTTCTTAATTAGTGACCTGTTTTTGCTGCTAATTAACATCTTTTAATTAATTTTAATTGACTTGCTCTTGAACAAACCAATCCCGCAATTGTTTATTAGTAGTCAAATAATAATGAGATATAAAATGTGCCAAAACAGGACCAGCAAACTGTGTCCATCATACTATAGCTGAAAATAAAGAAAGATAAAGGTCTTAGGAATGCTGATCTTCTCAGGTCCACAAAACATTTTAACAGTGCTCTCAGAAAAAAAAAAAAATTTTTGGAAATGTATGCCATTGCACAATGAGAGCAGCAACAAGACATGAAATTAAAAAAATGGGTTTAATTAACAACAAGAATTGGCTTCTAATTAAGCAACTGGTTGGAGGTTTTCTGTTGGCTCACCCACTTTACGTTTCACTTCTGTTTGGGTGCCATTTAAGGAAAGAAATGAAGCAATTCCGAGCAACAAATCCTAAAAAACGAGTCAATTAAAGGAAAATGAGTTAATTAGCTGCAAAACATGGTCAGCAATTAAGAAAAGGGTTAAAATAAAAACCTACAGTCACAGTGGCCCTCCAGGACTGGAGTTTGAGACCACTGGTGTAGGGGGATCTGTGCAAAACTGATGGAATGATGACTGATGTGGAGTATAAACAGATTTGGATTCATCATGTTGAATCTTCAGGAAAATGGCTTATTAATAAAAAACATATCATCCACCAAGGTAACAGCCTCAAGCAGAATGCAAGTGCCATTAATAGGAACTGGGAATGGACATCTGCAGGTGGAACTCTTAACATTATTGGATTGGTCTGATTGGTCACCCCAGAGCTGTGATCTCAACATAACTGAAGCTAGGCACAGTCACATAGGGAGCCAAAGTTTAGGGATGAGTTACCTCAAATCCCTATAAGTCGTTTGGGAGAATTAACCAGAGGACTACTTGAAAAAATTACACAGCAATGTACCAAAGCAAATTGCTTCAGTTTTGTATTATAAGGGAGGCCTTACAAAATGTTTAAAAACACAGGACATTCTTGTTACTTTTTATTGTATCAATATTTATTTATGTTATATTCCAATGTTATGAGACATTTTCACAAACGCAAATAAATTCTTAAGTGCCTAAATTTAAAAATTATTTTCTTGTGAAGCTGACTTCCCATAGTATACTATATTATACAATTTTTCACCCACATCAAATCAACTTAATCAATCATATATATATATATATATATATATATATATATATA
>JANRMT010062795.1:18944447-18986030 GCA_026402145.1 Polypterus bichir lapradei | reverse complement strand
CCTGTCTATCGTAATGGCTGTAACATATGTGATATCGGAGACACTCAATATCTTTAAAATAATATTTAGGTTTTACTGTATATAAACAGTGTGTGTTTATATACATAATTTCAATGAATCTTACCTAATATCTAAGAGAATACAAAGGGATTATGCTGTATAACGCTGCGGGGAATATTTATAAACAGTGCGGGAGAGTTTATAAGGGCTTAAAATATATAAAAATAACCATACAAACATATGGTTTCTACTTCGCGGATTTTCACCTACCATGGAGGAGGGATTACTGTATATATAATATAGGGTGGTCCAGGTCTAATTATACAAATTTCATTACGTTATAACTTATTAAGTTTATTACATAGAAAATCACCCGAAAAATCCTAGACCATCGAGAAGTGTGTATACTGACGACATGAAGAATCATCTTCGCGCCAAACTGGAATTGTCCCCGCATAAATCAAAGTCATCCAGACGATCTGGACCTCCCTGTATATGTATATATATGTGCAAATGTGCAAGGACAGTATGTTGGTGCAGCAGTTAGCCCTGCTGCCTCCTGGATCTAGCTGCCTGGGTTGGAATCTCTCAGACACCTGTTGTCTGTGTGTACTTTGCACATTATCCCCATGGTCTCCTTTCACATCCCACAAAGATGACCAGATTGTACAGGTCATCGTACGTTTATGTATTCAGTGTAACACACTTTTCTGCATGAGTGATGCAATTTATTCTCATTTTAATGTTTTTATTTTAATACTATAACTAAAAAAAGACCATGATTACAAAAAAAAGACAAAAACATTCTTAGTAGGTATTGTAGCCTAGTGTAGTGGAATTCAGATATTTGTTTTCAACCATTTCTCAAAGCAGAGGTCAAATCCTGCTTTTAGTCACACTCCTGTTATGAATAAGCATTCTAGTATTTCCCGGTTTCTACTTCTGTTTGACTAGTCTAGTATTATCCAAAAATGGTTTGCTCTCGGTTTGGTCCCTGCCTTGTGATTGGTGTTGCTGGGATTGGCTTCAAACCTCTCAACTGGACAATGCCGGTACACAAAATGATTAAATGCATTTTTTTCTACATAGAAGGGACTTAATTGTCTTTTATAATTTATGAGTCCATGTGCTCTAAAAGCATACACTCTTTTTATGTTGTATTTTATTTTTTCTTCTTGTGTTTTGCTAATAACTTTATAGATTATTGAGCTATGATGCACTGATCAAGCTTCCAGCCAATGTTGAATGTTTATGGCAAGAAAAAGGTGATGCAGGCCATTGGGCTGCCACTTTGGCTCCATCATAACTCTGTACCAAAGATGCACCACCAGTGACTTAATGGGAACAATTTTGTTGCTTTCATACCTTTTATATTTTAAAAATAAAATAAGCAAAAAGTAATACTATGACATAATGTTTTCAAGTCCACTTAAAGGATAAGTTTGGTATTTTTCATATTTAAGTTATTACTTCACAAAACATACTATATATGCATTTGCCATGCAAGATTATGTTCTAAAGTTAACCACTGTGACAGACACTGTCATCCCCTTAAACCCTCAGATCAGACCCGACACGAGACAAAAGTCCAAATGTTGACTTTATTATTATAAATAAGTGCACAAAGCACCCTCCACTCCACATTATTCATATAAATCAATACAATACACAAACAATAATCAATCCTCCACTCCCAGACGCGTTGTTCCCTTCCTCCCAACTCAGCTCGCCTGTCTGGGATCTCCCACAGTTCTGTATAGTCCTCGACCCAGAATTGTTTCTCTCTCTCTGTCCATGTGACTGGCAACACTTCCGGGTCAGATAAAAACTCCTTTTCTTCAACCCGGAAGTACGTCATTTCTTCTGTCCACATGACTGGAATGTACTTCCAGGCTGTAGGCAAAATAGTCCTTGATCCTCTCTGCAGTGTCCTCTGGCGGCCCCCATGGTATCCAGCAGGGCTTTGAATAAACACTCCATTGTCCATGATTCCCTGCTGGCATTTGGGGCACCTCCATGCTGCAGAGAGGGCTCCATCTGGCAGCCTGGGAGTATTGGCCGGGATGTATGGCTGGCCATATACCACACCACTTTCTATAAATTTAAAAATATATCAAGACTACTCAGACACTTTACAATGGAGGGTTATGGGGCACCGGAGGAAAAGCTAAAAACTTACCAAATATATCAAATTTTTAAACCAAGACAACTGTCAAGTATTTGTCTGTGCCTTCCATGTTTCTGATGCACGTCTGTGACAACAAAATGGATCTGGAAATACTAATTTAATTGCATATTCTTAGTACTGTTTTTTTTTTTTTTTGTGGAAAGGATACATTTTTTATTCGCTTATGCGAATTCTCACGCAAAAGCAGAAGTAAATCGAAAAAGAAATCGAACCACATGGTATGAAAAGTATACCACAGTTTCGTGTGTCGTGAAGAAACCATGTACTGGGGAATGAAAGGCTGTCGTGCAGGGAGACTAAATGCGGACCTATTGCTCTTCTTTTAAAATGGCTGAATCTTATGATATTTCTTTTCTTTTTTTGTTTTAATTAAACAAGAAGATTCTTAAAGAAAGGAGAGAGTCACTGATTATGAAATTCCTTTGAACAAAAACTGAGCCACATACAGTAGGTACTTGGGAGATTATGTCTGGACTCATTCGGCACAGTGACAAAGGAGATATACAGTAACTTAAAGTTCAGTGCTAACCACTTATTTTCTGTATTCTTGGGTCTTTAGAGTTACAGTAGTCCCATTCATATAAGCATTCACTCACTCTAAAGGGTGTTAACTCTTTCCATGATGGACTCTGGAGTAAATGTTGCTTTATTTAATCATAAAATGTATTAGCTTGGAAGTGGAATTGCGTCATAGTGATTATCACTGCCACTTCACAACATTTGGAAGACTGATGATCTCCTTTCTGGGATGATATTTACATGGCATGTTCATATCCATCTTGAGTTGGTGTGTATTTCATGGCTTTGTTAGGGACATTTTTTATGTTCCTGGATGATTCCTGCTTGATCCATTTCTTTTAGGATAGTCTCTAGCTTTCTGTAACCTTGAACACAAAAAATATGATTGAAATTTAATAACAATATGTGTGATATTTCTCTATGATATACAGTGTAGCCAAGGACGAAAGTTTGTGAACCACTTTTGAGGTCAGGAGTGCTCAGGGAACTTCCCTGGCAAAATGTTTTTACAAGTAAGCCTCCCAATACCAACTTAATTGTCCAGGTTAGTTGTTCATCATAGTAGGTGACATGTAACCATTTTTAAACCAGCGGCTCTGTCTGCTGCCACTTCTCTCCCTCTGGGGTGTTTTTAACACCCCCCCCCCCCCCCATATATATTTATGTTTAAGGTGTAATTAACTTCTAATAATCAACCAATTACTAGATGGGGACATACCTTGCCAATCAGTGGTCCCATGATTTATTCAGGGCATCTTACCATCCATCTCCTGCCTGAGTCACTTCGTTTGTGCTGAAGGTGCAGTTGCTGTGAGCTCCTCCTTTACACCAGTCAATTGCAGCGTCCAGTCATATACACACTTTCATATTCACTCACCAGATTAGTTTAGATTGACCATTTAACCTAGCCTGATGTGTGTTGGTGGAAATGGGAAGAATATATAGTCTTTACACAGACACTGGCTAGAAACAAAGCCTTAAAAATACAAAGCATTAGTGCTTACCACTATGCCAATGTTCACACAACTCATTTAATCACAGAGGATGATATTATTATATCCTCTTGAACTCCTTGTATTTGCACACAAGGTCTTGTTTTCCATTCAATAAAGACTCCATTATTGCACTCTTTCTATCCCACACTTAGCTATACAGTTTGTGTAAATGTACTTTCTGAATCTGAAGCTTTACAGGTCCACTCAATCTTCAAACTAATAATTCCAGTTTAATGCCTTTTTATAGATGATATCATGCCATGTTTTTTTCCCTATAATCTTATGTTGTTTTGATGTTTCTTCAATTCATAACTTGACTGACTTGATCAGCATCAGTCGATGAGCTGATGGCGGAGACTAAATCTCAGATACTGAGCTTTCAAGTCCACCTTGTTAGCCACTGTCTCACTGGTTACCACCTACCATCTGTTCTGCTATTTTGATTTATGCAGGCTGCTACTTGGAAAAGTCCACATCTGCTTTGAAAAATTAGGAAGGGGGGCTCCCAACCTCCAGCTTCTATCCTAATTATGGAACATATAACAGATCCAAAGTGGGATGTGTCAGTAATAGGGTTAAGGACCTTTATTTAATTGCATGTATACTGAGGTTAGAACCATTTTTCATTTAGATCAGTGGCCTGGGTACTCTTTGCACACAGCAAAGTTAATTGAATTGTTTAGATTCCAGGAGTGATTGGGCTTAGGGAGTACAGTGGCAACCTGCAGTCTATTTTTTTTGTTTCATTTCAGTTCCTCAGTCAATAAGCCAAAGTTCCTGCCAGTAAAATGTTAGAAATTGGTCCCTGGGACAACAAGATATTTAGAGAAATAAGGATTAGCGTAATATATTTTTCCATTAAAATTATGTTGAAAGCCATTCCCAGAAGCCAATCCACTTGGATATGAAGTAATCTGGATATATTTTTATGTGCACAAAATGATTTCCATTTTAATAGTAAACAGATACAATGGGTATATTAACATGTCACTTGTACTTGAAAAATATGAGATAATTTATGAAATTGTTGTAGGTTTATTACAAGTAGTAAAATGCTGTAACTTGTCTTTAAATTTAGCAAAGGTTTTGGACACTTAACTTAAGCTGTGATATACGATATATTCCTTGCGCTGTCTCATGTCAGCTATAGTATAACTGAGGACCATTTTTTAGTTTGTTTTAATGTGGTAGTCTGTTGGAAGCATAAAATACATTCTGCACATTCAGTTTGAAAGAAAATCTTGAATCACACATTCTTGCACAGTGTGAATCTGCAAATATTCTGATGAAATGTTCTGTAATGAAAGAAAATGGTAATGGTTTGGTATTTGCACATAGGAGTAAGTTTTTAAAATAGGTGTTAATCATAATTCTCAAACTGTGAAGCTCCCCAAAATAAAATCCCAAAATCTGTTGGAAAAATCCCCACATGAGAAAGGGTCCTTGGTCATTTGACTTGTGGAACAAAATGGGCAAATAAAGAATTAAAATTAAATGAAAGTCTTATTACATGAAAATGTTCTGTAGCAAAAGAAGGTCTGAGTAGCACAAAAGGCACAAAAGGAGTTTCCAACAAAAACAGGCAATCCAGTGGCAAACAAGTCCTACATACACAGTTTCAAAGAAAGGTTTAAAAAAAAACTCAAAATGCACCTCATAACAATAATCAAAAGAGAAATCGCCTAGGTTGAAAACATATTGTTGAAGACAGTCCCTTGATGATGATGGACATATGACCCTTTCTGCTTGGGGGACTACCAACAAAGCCCAGATACATAGAAACACAATAATACAATTAAAATGCAGAATAATGCAAATAGTAAACATAAATAGCAATATTAAAATAAACAAAATAATCAAACATGAACAAAAAAGACACTTGAAAGGAATATCAACATAAGCTAGGGAAGGAATCCAGGCTGAAACTCTTTTAACTCAGTATTTATTGAAATCTTATGTTATTTGGAGTCTTCTTCCCAGGTGAGCAGAGCATGGCTGCTTTGGTTGCAACCTGTTCCTGGGTTAGTCAGTCATAATTATAAAGTCATTGTATACTTTTGTTTTATTTTTTTAACTGGTTTTTGTTCCATTTCTTCATTTAGAATACAGGTACTGTAACTATTGTTCTCTATCTGCACTCAATTTTTGTACAAAATATGAAGATTCTCTAAATGGTCAAAAGTTTGTGGACACCTGACCGATCATACCTATCCGAGCTTGTTGGAAATCCCAATCCAAAATCATTGGCATTAATATGATGAATATGTTAATATGTTAAACCCTGAAAATTAGCCTTAGAACATTATCCCTCCTGCATTAAACTCTGTAATAGGCACTGTGTAGTGTAGAAGGTAGCGTTCTCCTGTCATCCGCCAAACCCTGATTCGTCTAGCATACTGCCAGATAGTGAATTCTGATTTGTCGCACTAGAGAACACGTTTCCACTGTTCCAGAGTACAATGGCAGTGTGCTTTACTGCAGTACAGCTGATGCTTGGCATTGTGCATAGTCAAGCTTATGTGCAGCTGCTCAGCCAGTGAAGCCCATTTCATGAAGCGCCTGACACACAGTGCTTATGCTGATGTTTCTTCTAATAGGGAGATTGAAACTCTGTTGCAAGTGATATAACAGAGGAGATTATATATATACATATATACATACTGTATGCTTCACCACTCTGTGCTCCTGATCTTTAAATTTTCTTCCACTTCATAGATGAGCTGTTGTTGCTCTTAGATGCTTCTACTTCACAATATTATCACTTACAGTTGACCGGGGCAGGTCTAGCAGAGAAGAAATTTCATCTAGTGAATTGTGGCAAAGGTGGCATCCCATGACAGTGCCATGTTTACAGTTACTGAGCTTTTTGCTACAACTCTTTCTACTGCCAGTGTTTGTCAAAGGAGATTGCATGGCTATGTGCTTGATTTTTTGCAACTGTTAACAGGTTGCTGAAGTACTGGAACTCAATAATTTGGAGTGGTATCCCAATACTTTTAGCCATATAGTGTACCATTCCATCTGTCCATCCAAATTCAAACAAAACTGTACCATAATTTGGAGTTAAACATTAATTCTTTCTGCTTTTAAAATGCATGTACAAGAGAAAAAAGTTCCAAATGCAGTTGATTAACTTTATTTTTTATTGACCCATGCATCTGGTCAACAAAACTCACTTTTCATTGATCTTTCTAGACAGTAATTAATAACGAGCAATGTACAATCATTATTTTTTAAGATGTTGATTATAAATAAATAAAATTATTCATGGAACAGAGTCTGGGTTGGGGGGAGTAAAGAAATGTTAGCTGGAATTAAAAATGTTGGATTGAAAAATCTGGATGTGAAAATGGCCATAATGAAGATTTTGGGGATGTTTCTGTTGTTGCATTGTCATTTATACAGCAGCTTATACAAAGAGTTTTGCATTTTTAATCTTTGTCCATCTGCCCATTTACTGAAATTCCTTATAACTGAGAGTCATGGGGAGCTGGACCTCACTAAAATCAGGCACAAGGCATAAACTTACCCTGAAATTGGGTATCACTACACACAAGTGCACATGGAGTCATGTAAAATTAAGTTTTAGTTCCTGCCTACTTTACTTTATATAAATGGAAATGTCATAAGATAGGGTAGTGTTTAAATTACAAAATTCCTAAATGCGATATTTGAAAACAAGAAATTCTACTTTGAGTTAAGAAGTGGTGTTGCAGGTTTTGGACCAGTGTGAGTATCTGCTGATCTAGGTGAGATTGGCTCATGGTTATGGAAGATGTCACAGTCAGAACAAATGTCTAATCCCCAAGAAGTTCCTCATTAGTTCTTTTTTTGTTTTTAATATTACATGAAGTGGTTGGTACATCCTAATGCCTAAATGGATGAAGAAAGAAAATTTATCAAGATGAGTAAACAAAACATTTGCCCTTTTATACTCATACAATTTTTCAAGGGAAAGGCTAAGGCAAGTTATAATACATACTTATACTAATTCTCCTCCCTGAGGTAATTCAAATTTGATGACATTATAATGATAAGTGTTTTAATGGACTCATTGAGTTATCCTTTATGATTCAAAATTTCCTTCCTTGTCCTTGTGTTCATGCTGAAGAACTAATTTTCTTAACAGCTTTGATCCACCGTAGTGATTGTCTTCATATTTTAAACACTTCAGTCATGTATATGTACTCCGTAACGCCTTTAAGTAAATTTATTTCAGTGATCTTTTCTAGAGTCTGTGATACACCATAAAAAATTTGCAACACCATTTAAGGGAAAACAAAAACAAAACATTAAGAGATGACAAGCCAGTATAAAAGAACAAGGCCATCACGATGTCCCTCTGAATCAATAATAGACCAAAGGGGACAAGTATATAAAAAAAAAAAAAAAAAAAATGTAATGCACATAGGATAAGGATGAACTAATGGTGAATGCCAAGTTCAAATAAATGATAAACAAAACCCTACTGTCACCTTTGGATCTTCCTGCATTGGTCTGAACCTCCTTCTGCATTTTAGGGTGGCTCATCCACTTAACAGCTTCTAAGGTACCACTGATGCACTCGGTTTTTTTAATTTCCACCATTTGTAAACCACTTTTCAGTCTTTCAAACAAAATTGTGGCCTCAGTCCTTTTGCTAGTGAAATTTTGCCCCAACCCAGTATCTAATTTTTAAACTCACTTGGCACTGTGGTATGAGGAAGCTTTGTAGCTACTCCTTGGCTCCAGTTTTCCAGGCCTAAAAATAATTTGTTAAATGTTTGGGACTACCTGGCAGTGGAATTTTCTTGGAGGCATCTGAGCTTACAAGTCCACATCCCAGCTGCTTCTGTGCTGTGCCTCTTGAAAAGTGGCACAGAATACGGTTAATTTAAAATGGCCCCTTCTACATGTCCATGTTAGAAGGTCACTTGGTCTCTGAGTAGGAGGAGCTATCAAATGGGCTGGTGATTTCTGACTGGCTTGATATTAGTACTCCCAGACATAACCTTGAAAAAGATAACATAGTGTCATTTTTACTCGTTAATGACCTTACGCTACCTGTACTGCTGTGTAGGAAAAATGGCAGAAGGAGAGGAAATATTTTTCCTTTTAAAATGCCAGAATGAAGGTCTAGCAGTTCAGCTTGATCACAGCATAGGGGAATCGCATCTGCCTTTTTAAGTTTAAAGTTCCCTGCTTCCAAAACAATTGGCAGTGGGATTAGGAGATGGATCATTAGTCATCAAAACCACCAAAGTCGAAAGCATTTGCTATAGTATTTTAGAATTCATTAAATAAGACATACACCACTCTTTTATTTATCCAAACTCTCAGCTGCTTAAGGGTCTGTAATGTCACACAATGCAAATTTTGGGACCATGCCCCCCTTACAACTGAGTGTTGCGTCATCAAAAATCAAACACCAAAGGAGAACTATGAAAAATGTATTATTCATAATTTTTAAATGGTGGTTAATCATAATACTGCCACTTTATTGTCCAGGAAGTGGTTTGCCCTCCTGCCACCATTCATGGCATTGCTAATCTATGTAGAGCGTCAGGTGTTCTTGGTGGTTTCTGGTGTGCCTGCAATCTAAAACCAATTGGGAACTATTAGCCATTTCTTAGGCTGCACTTCTCCTTTCTTCATCCTGATGTCCCTTCCCATTTTTCTTTTACGGCATCCAGTACATTTTCAAGTGGTGTTGCCTCTGGTTGCTCTCTTCATTGTATTGTCTAGCTAGTGCAAGTGTTCCTTTCTTCATAATAGCCCTGCTGGGTCCTCTGTCTTTCCTGCATCAACTATTGCCTCCACCCTTTGCAAATTGGACAGTCCATCACACCATCTAGTTAGAATCAGTCCTTTTGATACTGAATGCACATGTGTTTATTACCAATGCTAATCAAAACCTCATAATCTGTCAGATTTGAAATCTACACTTTTCTTTCCCAGAAATTAGAGCACCGGTGTTTTACCTTTTGTGTTTTCATCAGTATGATAAAGATAAAGATGGGGTTTTAGTATCAAATTTATTTTACACTTCCCTTCGATTTAATTTTTGATTGGATTGTGTTTTGTAATGTGATTTTTATAAGAATCTGTTTCTGATATCTTGGTTGTAACTTATTTTTATGCATATATTTTGAAATTTAAAAAGTATGAAATAGCATAAATCACACTAGTTCAGGGTTTTCATAAGAAATATAATGATTTACTTCATGAGGTAGAAGTGTATAGTAAACGAGAATAGTTGCATATATTTGAAATATTAAAATGTGTTCTTTAAAAAATTTAATTGAAGTCTAAATATTCTTGATTGTAAGAAATTTTGTCATATTTCACCCTCTAATAAAGGTCTAAGGAGGGCTAGGTCCCCAATATAGGATTATAAGTCAAAAACAGCATCCTATTCATAATCATTGACCTTGAAATGTCTAAAACGATTCCCCTCATGCTTATGTTTAAAATTTCTCATTATTAACCTTCTGGGAGTGATTCCTAGAGAGCAAAGATAACCAATAAACATTTCAATATCAAAGAGATGATCATCTTTGCGATCAGCAATCTTGAAATAGCATGAATCACGACTCCACATGCCTATATTACTGATTCCACATTTTTTCGATGTTTTGTGTGAAGGAAACTTTGATTTCTAGTATTCCATGAGGAGGTGAACCTCTGCATTCGATTGATGTGGCATGCACAACATCAAGTCATTTTTTTTAAAACACCTATTGGTTTACTCTTTATCATAAGGGTATAATTTCCTTCACAAAGTATGGTCCAAAAATATCCATCCATCCGTTATCCAACCCGCTATATCCTAACTAAATGGTCATGGGGTTTCTGCTGGAGCCAATCCTAGCCAACGCAGGGCACAAGGCAGGAACAAACCCCAGGCAGGGTCCCAGCCCAATGCAGGGCACACACACACACACACACTAAGCACACACTAGGGACAATTTGAGATAGCCAATGCACCTAACCTGCATGTCTTTGGACTGTGGGAGGAAACCGGAGCACCCAAAGGAAACCCACACAGACACAGGGAGAACGTGCAAACCCCATGCAGGGAGGACCCGGAAAGCAAATCCAGGCCTCCTTACTGTGAGGCAGCAGCGCTACCACTGTGCCACCGTGTCGCCCTGGTCCAAAAATATTCATAAATATAATGGTTCGTAGGTCTAGAGGGCCAAAAATAGTCGGGAAATCTGAAAATGCTCAGTATCCTGCATGACTAGACATCAAAACGAGTCAAAGTTGCATCGTATGTTGGGGTTTTTTCTTACCGGTGAGTCAGGAAAGTCAGGAAAAAAAAAACCAAAAACTTAAGTGATTTCAACACATTCATAAGTAATTCTTATGAACACAGTAAAAAAATGAATGGGGGATACCTGATGGCTTAATTATACTTTTACGTTCAGGCAGAAGAGGGTTGGGATGAAGCAGTTCTGTAGTTGACTTTTTTCTGGGGTTTTCAGAACCTTGAATAGTTAACCTAATCTACTGGGGTATTTTCACTTCTTTCATGCATTACCAGTATAGACAAACCTTTATAGGATAAGGTTCATTGTTTTAATGCCACCACCTCTCACATCTAGTATCCTGGGCTTGAATCCTTTGCCTAACCATTGTCTAAGTGGAGATTATATGTTCTTCCTGTTTTTGTACCTTTTTTTTTTTTTTCCTTCTTCTTTTTTCCTCATGTGCCAAAGATCTGCATATTAGGCTTGGCAGCTGTATGTCTTCCATGTGGGTGTGATTGTAGGTGTGCCCTATGATGGACTGGTACATTCTTCAAGATTGCATCCTGTCTTAGGCATTGTACTGCAGTCCCTTGCAAATTATGTGGATTTAAGAATGTTATATCACTAAATTTTAGAAAGTGCCAGAATTTTGGTGAGTCATGAGCAGTGACTAAAAGTGCACCTTATCCTCAGCAAAGCTGTTAACAGACAGCCATTAGATTCAAGCTGAAAGTGCCATTGTTTATTTTTTATATTTGCTTATAGTTTGTGACTACTGAAGAAGGGACAAGGTGAATTCTTTGTGCATTCTCCATTCAAGAAAAATGTTTAATTATAAATTATGGAAAAGCTGAGATAAGGGTCGACAATTTCACTAATCAGTGAGAGCCATTTCAAAGCAGTCTTCAATTAGTTTCTTCACCTACACAACTAACGTCATGGAGAAAAATTGTGACCTTAGTTTTTAATTGTGATGGGTCTTTTAATTATAGGTTAATTTGTGCTTGACCTATTGTTTAATTAGACATTTTACATTCCACTTTCTGAAAAATGACTGAAGGTTACAAATGATTTTGTAGTGATCCTTGTACTTTTTTTAAGACATTTACTGTGGGGATGTGTTAAATTCAATTTATCAGGCTGAGGTGCAAATACTGAGCAGTACCGGAGAGCTACTGACTCATTATCTTGTATACCTTAGCTGTGTTCAGTGCAGAATCGCCTGCAGTATTGAAATGAAATAACAGTAACACACTGATGAGACAGCTAGAGAGGGAAGGTGCCAGTTTGCTATTACATTAATGTACAGGTCTGTTAAATGTTACAACATAGGTTCTTTCTGAATATACAGGTTGAATGCATAAACATAAATATATGATGTCAATATAAACAATATGTTCTCTTACAGTTGTGCATTTGTTACTAATGAAGGCATTGGTCGTACTGAAAGCATCCACCATGGCAGCCCCCAGGGATAAGAATAATTCCTTTTTAAAGTTTGCTTTGCCCTCCAGGTGAAACTGGGAATTTGTGTCTTTTCAGCTCATTGTCCCTCTGCAACGATGACAACAAACTGGTGCAGCTGTGACATGAATTTTAAATTGTAAGTGATGCAGTAACACGTCCTCTCCTCCTCTCACAGCTTCATTGCTAGTGGTATCTGCAACAGCTCTTTTTGTAATGTGACTTATTTGGTACAAGTACTTTAGCTCTGGTAGTGTGTAGCTGTAGGTTGCCGTGTGCACTCCTTCATGCTGCCTCCTTCCTTGCTAAACCCAAAACTTGTGTCAACATTTAAGAAGAGCAGGGTTTAGGCCATTGCACATAATTATTTTAAATATGTAGCATATATCCCCACATAAAGTATCCTGAAATAGTTAAGGGTGATTGCTAAAGAGGTAATAAACAATGTCAAGTCACTTTATAAGTCACTGGTCCACCATGTGCCATTAAGATATCTATGTCGTAGAGTATGACAGTCTGTGGAAAAATGCAATAGGAAAGTGATAGTATTCCCCCTTGAGAAGTTCAATAATCTTGTTTTTCATTTTGTGAATATACAATAAGAAAATTATCAATAAATTAATTATTTAGCTTTAGATGTCAACTGGGGAAGCCTTGATGTATGGATATGTTGATGGTTACACTCCTTAGACTACTGGATGATTGCACATTCTCTATGGATATAACAAAAACATAGCTTCTAGCAGAAATGAAATACAACTAAACAGCATGAGAGTGATCACTCAGAACCTTTAGGAAGTGACCTTGCCATTTAGGGGGATGTGTTCAGCCAAGCCAGATGAATGTACTCCACTCATTTCCGAAACAATCTTAATCTATCAATGTGGGAAGCTCGTACACCTTAATGGTGTGATTATAATTATAATTTTCTAATTTTTTTTGTGAGTATTTTAAAGAATGATTAATATCACCCTGAAACATTTCTCCACTGTACATTAATCCATTGAATTAGCTCTTTGCACCTTTGTCCTTGCCAGTGTTCCTTGCATAGTGACGCAAACTAACAAAGATGTCAAGCTGTCTATATAGTACTCTCAGAGGGCTGGTACACATGAAACTGTCATCACACATCTTAGATTAAATTCCACAGTTTGCTTATTTGGAGTTATTGCTCTAAGATTTAATTCCTGAATGTCGTAATACTGTTCTGTTTGTAACACCAACATAATGAGCTGTCTTTGTCAAGCCAAAGTTTCAGCCCAATCTGGCCCGACTTTGCTTTATAGCCATTTTGCTTTGCTAACCATAATTACAGGTAGCAAGTCCTTTTGTAGCTTTTCTGCTGGGAGGTTTACTATTTGATCAACTCATGAGGCAGACCTGTGTGAAGAGTTGAACCAGATGTATAATCTGTGGTTCAATTATTGCAGTGTTTCCAGACTTGTGGCCTCTAATTGATTGACAAGCATCAATATGCCATGTTACCACAGGTGTATCTATATTAAGATGAGTCCTGCCTTCCATCCCTCCTGCATAGCAGTAGAGTTCAAATTAAACCCAAAAGTGTAATAAAAGGAAGCAGAGATTATCACTTTATAAAGAGCATTAGTTACGTCCCCGTATACTTGACCTAGACAAATAAGAGCATTTTTGCTTAAACAGTAATAAGGAAAGGAAGATAGTAAATGTAAGTGATCGGCAGATGCATATATATTCGGATGCAGGCTCGGTGAGAGCAATGATTTAAACAAGAAAGAATTATAAAGTACAAAAGATTAACGTACCATATGTAGGAGAATTGTTTTACATATTCCGCTAACCTTTTTGCACAAACTAGTTATTATTTACACCAGGACACTGTGCCAATGCACTGTGATACTTCATAACCATGTTTTGGATTAAGCAGATTAATAAAATAGATGGATTGATATTTGAAATCTTCCTTTCAGTGCTATCTGAATCTTCAAGTAGAATTTTATGAGTTTTATTTCCTGTAGCACAAGCTGTTTGTCACAGACAAATGCTAAGGCCTTGTCTTGTTCACTTTATGCAGTGGGCTTAGGCACTTTTATGTATTAAAAAAACTTAAATAACATCCTTACTGTAATGCATTTGTTCTGAGTTTTGACTTCTTTTGACATTTCCAATTTTTTGAGTTATGTGCTTTTGACTAACAGTGTGTAGCTTTAATGCTTGTTTAAACATTAAATGCTTTTAGGCTGGTTAAAGTACTAAATAAACTGGATCATAACAGCAGACTCTGACTTTAAATCTAGATTGAAAAATCTATGGGCTTCTCTTCTTAGAGTTTTCTGCTGTTTGCCCCTGTTTCAGTAAGGTTGTATTAGAGTATCTGAGTATACTGCATGTAGTAGACTGTGATTTTAAATACATTTTTAAAGGATTGTTAGAGAAATCCTGTGCGTAGACTGTGTAAGTGTTAGGGGGTTCTGTCGGAGCGTTGTGGAGCATCTTCAAACTCAGAGCCACATTCAGGAGACAAAATGTGTGAGATTATGGTGTATATTACTGATAAATATAAACCTATGAGAGGGATGGTCACACTTAGAGAACTTAAAGTACAAATAAATAGAAAGAAAATCAAAACCTTGCTGGCCCTCTAGAGCCTGCCTAAATACACTTTGAGCCTGTTTGTCTAGTGGGTTAACTTGCTCATTTCCACTTCACAAAGTACTACACAAACCTTTCTTTCTTTCTCCCCTACTCCCCTGGAAGCCTTGTGTGGACTGAGCATGAATCTTTTTTCCTAACCAGCTCTTCATTTAGTTTGTCAAGTGCATGTGAAACAACCTTGGCTGCTCTGTTTTTGCCTTCTTCTTACATCTCTACAGTTATTCCAGCATATGCTGTGTTGTTGTCAGAAGGTAATGAAATGTCCACTCCTCCATCACACGTGTCACATTTGCAACAATTAACAAAAGCTGGATTTTTGATGTGCTAAATCTCAGTAAATGATATATAAAAAAAAAATTAGAGTTGACAAATCACTACCAGTGTCTTGCTTCTCCTGATGTACCATGCACCACTAAGTCAAGTGATAGAAAGATAGGAGAATGTCCCTTATTGAATTCAATCCAAAATTCAGTTTTTGATATTTTGATAGCATTCTTATTTTTGAACCTAGTGTTTTGATGTCCTTTTGTGTAAACATCTCCATGTTAACATTATGATTTCTCTTTTGGATCACAGGCCTTTATAGTTAAGAGGATTAGTTTTACTTGCTTGTGATCATGCCTCTCCAAACAGCTTGTCCAGGTGTGCATCTCTGATTTGACTCACAAAGCTTTCTGGACTAGACGTGGAGATGTTTTGTTCTTAAATGCTATCGCTCAGCTTGATCACTTCATAAGCCAACATTGAAACCAAGCGTGTATGTTCATCTGTTGGTGTGATTGTGAGATTATTGTGGGTACATTTACCATTTTTTTGTATGACTAGTCTCTCATGGAGTGTTTTTTTTTTTTTTTTTTTTAAAATAAATAAGGTTAATTATGTCCAATGCAGTGGTGCAATGGGTTAGCACAGCTGCTTTATGAATCCAGCATTCTGGGTATAAATGCCACCGATTAAGTTTACATGTTCTCCCTATGCCTACGTGGGTATTTCTTTATGTGCTCTGATTTTCCTTCTGCTGTACATTCTTAAAGACAGAAAGATTAGCCTAAGGGGTGATTCACAGTAGCCCTCAGTATGACAGAGTTTGCATGAGTGCTCCCTTAGATGAACTTGACCTATGTTGTTGGGATAGGTTCCAGCCTCTGTGTCCCTGAATTGGATAAAATGATTTACAGTGTTGAGAAGTCTCTGATTTGTAGCGACCTTCATAGAATATCTATAATAGAATTTCTGTGCAAATGTCTGAGTTCATGAGTTCAAAGTGTTATTTGATTGAGTGATTTTTATTAGTTTTCATTCTTATTTATCATAGTTGACCATAAATCTGTGTAATCTTCAAATCATTTTATATGACCTGAATATTCTCTTTCATATTGGACACATTACACATATCACATTTGAACATTTTCTTCTCGCATAGTTAAAGGATTGACTTATTTTTATGGTACCGTATGAAATTGATCACCTACTCGAGTAATCCTAGTACAAGACTGGCATATCTTTCAATGTTTCCTCATAGCTTATACTGTGTAGTCCTAGAATCAGTCTAGTTTCTCTTCTCTGAATTTTAATAACTTTTTTTGTAACAGAGACCAGAACTGCACCCATTATTTCAGGTGATATTACAGTGAATATTTACCTCAGTTCAGTATTTTTTTTTTATTCTGATAAGTTCATACTTAAACAGCTAGCCAAAGTACTGAGTGCTTAATATAAAACAGCACTGGCCATTCAATGTTGCTTAAGTACCTACTGTTTTAATTTTATACCATTGTATTTTTGTTTTGTTAGAAACAGAATTTTTATTTGAAACATTTTTACACTAATTACTTCAAGGAATTGCCTGACTTTTTACCATGTTAATAATAAATTCATTCTCTGTCATTATGCAATTATCCATTAAGCAATAAAAACAGCTGTAAATCACCATTTCAACATTGAGTCTGTCACAAATATGTGGGTTTGAATGATAAGATACCTTTATGGTAAGCAATGTAGTTTTTCGATGGGGCATTGCAACTGGGATTTGTGTGCTTTTTTCATTTTTTTATTATGACACTGAAGGCATTCTAAACCAGTGCCTTATAAAATCTCCCTCAGTTTTGGACTTTAACTTACTGGTTTATGCTTAAAGAAAATATTTTTGCATTGGAATGGACAAACAACAGGCATAATTAGGGGTGCACAGGTCACAGATTTTGTATTACTTGATCAATTCACTTTTTTCCCTTATCCCTATAATACAAAACTTTTTACACTAAGCTCCTGCATAACCAGATGCATCGATGCCTTATATTCTACATTAAAGTGTACTTGTATAATAAAACTAAAGCCCACAGGGGTTAACTGTTCATTTCTTATTAACAAAATGAAATTCTGTAGGCTTATTGTTCAGTCAGCATAAAAATACTAAAATAAATAAAACTTCTTAAAATACAAATTTTAATAAAATATGTACAACAATATATATCCATAATACATATGGCGTAAAAGAAAATAAACAATATGACAGGTAATTGTAATTATGAGAAGCATTTCATTTTTTTCTGTAATGTACCTATCTGAAACAAGGCTTAATTAAAAAATGAAAAAATCTCAAACCAATACTGGCTGTGGGTCTGTTATATGGTTTGCGTGAATCACATGTTTTAAAATAGTTTTTTATTCCTAAGCTTTTGACAACCTACCAGGTGTCGTCATCAGAAGAAAATTTGATTAGACATTCAGGAATCAAAACCAATATAAAATGGTGGGGGAGGGGGAGTAAGAGGATGTAAGGGGTGGGGGGATTAATAAGTTGGGGTATGAAGGAAGGGTGTTGGGCATAAAGTCTTATTTACTATGTGAATATTCTTCTGTTAAAACTGCATATGCTGGGTTTATGTCCAAATGTCTCTTAATGGCATTTTCATTTGAGAGCCACAATTCTGTCAGCATTCTGGCACTTTTAGTATTAGCCCTGAATTTTACTTGCACCATGTCCTAGATAATCGTGTGTCCAGTTAAACTTGTATGTGCATATATCCGAGATCGTGGGTCCTTCTTTCTGACAGCATTGCAATGTTCCTGTATACGTGTTGTGAGTGTTTTAGATGTATGTCCCATGTATACAACTGAGCATGAACTGCATGGTATACTGTAAACCACGTTCTTTGCCTCTGCAGCAGCTTTCTTGCTTTTGGCATTTAAAAGAACTCTCCTTAGAGTGTTTTTAGGTTTGTGTGCACCTTTGAGGCCAGATTTGGAGATGATGCATGCTGTACTTTTAGATACACCCCAGTGATAGGAAAGAGTGTGGTAAGTATGACATGAAATCCAGTGGGAGTCTGTTGTATGCAGATGTATGTGGCATCTCCTATATATGCATTGTTTGATAAACATCTTGGGATAGTCGTTTGATAAGCATGGCTGGAAAAGATAATGTCTTTCATTTTTTTTTTTGTTTCCTTAGAATTATATTGGGTGTAAATCCTTCTGAATAGTGTACTCACACCACTTTGTTTATGCAATGATGGGTGATTTCTAGAAAAGTGTAATATTTTGTCCACATAACATTCCTTGTAATACTCATAATTAAGGTGGTGTCATTACCTCTTTCAGTGGAGATGTCCAGGAAGTTAATGTGTCTGTTCATTTGTTTTTCCATAGTGAGCTAAACTGCAGGAAATATTGAGTTGATCTGGCTGTGAAATTCATTCAGCTGATTGCTTTTAAATATAACGATATTGTCGTTGATGTATTGAATCTAAAGTTTAGGTGTGAACTGATTTAGAGCCACGCTTTAAATTTGCTGTTTAGCTAAGAGCCCTGAAAATGGAGATTTCATTGGCATGCCTTCATTATGACTGTAGTATTTTCCATTAAAATGGAAGTGAGTTTTCTGGGAAAGTGATATTAAATGCATTATGTCCTTCATGGCCAGCTTTATCCGTGCTGTTAGGGTGGGGTCGTTGTTTAATTTTTTTGTGTAAAGTCTTTTTAATGAGATGAACTGGAATCATGGTATACAGCAACATAACTTTTTCAGATGTTCTTAGATCTAACATGTGATTCAAACTATTCTGTTAATAGCACAGAGATGGCATTGATGGCCTGAAGAATATATCCTTTGCTGATGATGAAATAATGGTCTCATTTGATGTTGTGTCACTGTATACCATGATTCTAATTCATTTTATGTAGTATTTGCACTAATGCATGTGGTTACTTGGCTTTATGCTTTGTTAATTAAAGCACAATACCACTCTACATTTCTTACATATATAGATTGGTAACAAAGCTTCTGATTTAATAGCTCATCCACTTGGGGAGGAAACGGAAATTCCAGCTTCTCCAGAACTACTTACCTTTTGTCAGAGGTCAGTTATGTAAATTCCCACCTATAGACAGACTGACTTCAAAGATCAACATGGATCGAAAGTGTAGTTAAACAAATTGCAAGTTTACTCGTTCTATGAAAATCCTCACATCAACCTGAAATAGGATGATGAAATCTGAAAATACAAAAATTAACAACAAACATTAGAATAGTTAAGACAAAGGTTTTCCAGTAGCAAAAATACAACCATCAACACCACTCCAGGAAGAAGATGTAAAAAAAGTAAAACTGGTCATTTTCTAGTGGGGTGATGATGGAAAAATCACTTCTCTTAAAGTAATTGTAATTGAGGGAAAGCAGTTTTGTATTTGATAAAACTGAATTGCACACTTGAATCATCAGCAAAATAAATTGAAATATATGTATTGTATTGTGAGAAATAAATGATTGGCATGGTGAAGGGTAAATGTCAACAGGAGAAGCAGAAAACATGATGGATGATTGCAATATAAAAATGCGAAAATGAAACTGAGTTGAAATGCAGTATCATGACCAGCTGATATAACGTCCAATAGTTTGCCAATATGGTGAATACTTCATTATTTGCTTCTTAATATCCTGTTCCTTAAAATGCTTAGTTAAAATGCTTTACTAGAATGTTTTTCAAATTCTAAGACATGTTTAATATTAATTTCAGCAAAGATAATTATGTTTTCTTTCTTTTACTCACCTTCTAAGGTGTCAACATTTTATTTTTTTTACCTCTTTAAAAGCAGTTTATTTTGAATATGGCCAAACAGGTAAAGCCACACTGAAAAAATACAAAGGAAGTCAGTAAGTCTTCCATTTTTTGGTGTTGATTTTCTGTGAGCTCCTCACATTACCATTGTCAAGTCTGATTGGCACAGTGAACATGCTGTATGATGGACTGGAGATCTGTGCAGAATCGATTTCAATCTTGTGTCTAATCTTTTTGGAATATGCTGCTGCTTCCCAGGTCTTATAGTTTTAAAATGACTGTTTTAAGAATATGAAATCGATATCCTGTCTCAAAGATGCATGTCAAACCACCTTGATGTGCAGCAGTTAATTCATGCTGCATTCAACCATGAGCTTTGTTTGCTATGTTAAGGAACTCATACACTAAATCTTCCTTGTATGCTTTTGTCTATGCTTCAGCCAAAGCTAATTATATTCACTTTACTGGCAATCCTGTGGTCCATAATTGTTTCTTGGTAGTAGGGTCCTATTGTGATCTTATTTTCAGTTTTAGACTGTTTATTATGTAAACATCAATAGAGTGTCCAAAATCCAATTGTATCCAAATTGTATGTGCAATCCTACGAGCTCGTCAATGTCAGGGTTAACTGCTACAGTAACTAAAAACATACCCCTCACATTTATATTTAGGAGTACCAAAACAAACAGGAGAGAAGGGTTTACACTTTTATTCATGCCTTATGGATTAACTTAAGTTCCTAAATATGCTAAAAAAGCAAGTGAATGTGACAAAATGATACCAATTCCACCTGGATAAGGTAGCTATTTGCCTTATCATAGATCTAAACACTCAATAGACTCCTTAGGGCCGGTTTATACTTCATGCTCAGAACGCGTACGCACCCGCATCATGGCTGCCACGCGTTCCCAGTGTTCATTTCACGCGTCCTCTGAGCAGGTCCTCAGAAATTAGCGCGACGTGTATGCGAGTTGCAGTGCCAGCAAAAAGTCGGGGGGGGCGGGCACAGTGTGCTAAAAGTCGGAATGTGACGTCAGTGTTTCTGTTTACTATCTACATGTGACAGCAAGCCTCTATGGAGATCCTATGGGATGAATGCTTCGATGTGGTGAAGCAAAATGCCAACATAAAGATGCATTTGTGGTGCTTTTATATTCAAGCGTCGCATATTCCCGATCGTAATGACACGATACATTTTAAAAGTCTCACATACCATATTTGTGCCGTCTTTTTTTATTTGAGCAACTGAGAAAAAAATAATGGTCACGGTGAAAATGTGTATTTTGTGATTAAAGTGGAAATTTCGGCTGTAATCTCGAAATGTCCACTTTAACCTCGTAGTTTACTTTATCATTAATGCAGACCATCGTAAACGTCATCCCAGTTTTTAATCGCTACAAGCTTCTTGGACTTGACAGCAGTGGCAAGCAGCAATAGATCACTACACAGAACACATGACATGTATGATATTCCAACTCTCTGCATATTTAGAATCTTTAGATTTGTACTTTATACCACTTTCATGATGAAATGTATTAAAGTGTGTATGTTACATTTTACATATAATTTAATTTAAATAATGAATACTGTTAATAATTATACACATGGGGGGAATAATTACACACATGGGGGTGTCACGGTGGCTGAGCGGTAGCACTGCTGTCTCGCAGGGAGTTATGTTGCTGGTATTTCCTGCTTGTATTCCACACTTTGCTCTGGTTTCCTTCCAAACATATGCAGATTTGGGGATTTGGTGCCGCTAAAATGACGCTAGTGTATGCGAGTGCTTGTATTCACCTTGCGATGAGCTGAGGCCTCGTCCAGGGATTGTTTTTCACTCGTGGCCAATGCCTGCTGGAATGGACACATCCCTGGATTGATAAATTTAATCAATAAACATAATTTTCGGAGATATTGCGGTAAGGTGTCATCAGAATTTAATGAGTGTTCCAGGCAATTAACAACACAGAGAAGCCAAACATGATCTCCCCGTAATAATATCTCACACTGCCACCTGGTGGATTCTTCCAGATTTGCGTAAAGTACGCGCGCAAGTATAAACACTACAACGCTTGCGGAGCAGGAGCGTCCGCTGCAGCATGCGTCACGTCGCGTGAAGTATAACTCCGGCCTTAGACTTCCAGGTGGCTGTCCGACATGGCCTCTGGATGAATGGAATGGCAAAGACCCTGGGCTTCTTTGCTTACCCATGTTTTCATTGTTCTTAAACTTCCTTGATGTACCTCTTGGACTTGTAGGGGAGATTGTGTATTTACATTAACTCTGATTTAGCTTTTTCACTTGAGCCCCTGGCAGGAACAAACTTGTTTTTTTAATTAATTGTTGCCCCTATACACCATAACCACCTATTTCAACTTCAGCCAATCTGTGGAAGACGCCAGGAACTGTGAAATCTAGAAATCTCTATTTTGATAACATATTTGCATCTTTTGTGTTAAGCTCCACTTGCTAGTGTGGATGACGATTTAGAAAATATTTCCTGAGTATATAGAAAAATCTCAAGAAATATATCCCTTGATGATATCAGGAAGCAATGAAAAAGAGATCTTTCAATTAAAATTTCAGAAAAGGAATGGAATTCAGCTATTCATAAAATCTATTCTATTATAATGTTCAACCAAGAACACCATAATTCAACTAAAATTGTTTATCAGTCACTGAAAACAGCTTTTTGTGTGAGCATCCATGAGGAGAGAGCACATTTTAACAAGACTTCCTAGAAATGCAAAGCTAATAAATATGCATCCACCTGCTTTCTGTTCTAGTGATATGATAGGCGGGTTTAAGGAAGAATTCTAATTAGAGGCATGAAACAGTCCTTCATTAATATTGTGACTAAAGTGAATCCTACTGGCAATGAGGCCCTTTGGGAACTGACACCTCTGAGCTGTCTAATTATCAAGTACATAACATTTTTGTAGATATCAGCATGCTGAGTTATTAGTCTGTGTTGGTTTTTCACTTCAAAATGCGAGTCATGTTACTCCTCATTTTAAAATGTTTACTTCCATGTAATCAGTTTGCTACAGCTGCTTGTCAGGTGTTTTATAGATCGATTAGCCTTATTCATTTCAGTTTCTACTCTGTTTAAAAGTATATAAAGCATGGACTCACTGGGAAAAAAAAGACTGAAGTCATGCTTACTGTGCTATTATGATTGTAAGAATTAAGAGAGAAATATGAGTTTACTGAGAAGTGGTGTTTATTGGGGTGACCTTGAAACATGAATATATACTCAGCAAAAAAAGAAACGTCCCCTGACTTTCAACTGTTTTTACTTTCAGTAGACTTAATGTGTAAATATTTGTATGAACACTAAAAGAGTCAACACCATAAGACATAAACTAAAAATGTTTCACAATGTGTCCCTGAATGAAGGGAGGCTCAAAATCAAAAGTACCAGTCAGTATCTGGTGTGAGCACCAGCTGCTTGAAGTACTGCAGTGCATCTCCTCCTCATGGACTGGACCAGATTTGTCAGTTCTTGCTGTGAAATGTTACCCCACTCTTCCACCAAGGCACCTGCAAGTTCCTGGACATTTCTGGGGGGAATGGCCCTAGCCCTCACCCTGCGATCCAACAGGTCCCAGACGTGCTCAATGGGATTGAGATCTGGGCTCTTCGCTGGCCATGGCAGAACACTGACATTGCTGTCATGCAGAAACTCACGCACTTTTTGCCACTCCTGTCTGGTCCAGCGAAGGTGGGTTTGTGCCCATAGGCGGCGTTGTTGCTGGTGATGTCTGGTAAGGACCTGCCTTACAACAAGCCTGCAAGCCCTCAGTCCAGCCTCTCTCAGCCTATTGCAGACAGTCTGAGCACTGATGGAGGGATTGTGTGTTCCTGGTGTGACTCGGGCAGTTGTTGTGGCCATCCTGTACCTGTCACGCAGGTGTGATATTCGGATGTACCGATCCTGTGCAGGTGTTGTTACACGTGGTCTTCCACTGCGAGGATGATCAGCTGTCCTTCCTGTCTCCCTGTAGCGCTGTCTTAGGCGTCTCACAGTGTGGACATGGCAATTTATTGCCCTAGCCACATCAGCAGTCCTCATGCCTCCCTGCAGCATGCCTAATGCACGTTCACGCAGATGAGCAGGGACCCTGGGCATCTTTCTTTGGGTGTTTTTCACAGTCGGTAGACAAGTCTCTTTAGTGTCCTGCGTTTTTAGAACTGTGACCTTAAATGCTTACTTTCTGTAAGCTGTTAAGGTCTTAACGACCATTCCACAGGTGCATGTTAATTAATTGATTATGGTTAATTGAACATGCATGGAAAACATTGTTTAAACAATTTACAATGAAGATCTGTAAAGTTATTTGGATTTTTAAAACATTATTGTTGAAATACACAGTCCTGAAAAAGGGACGTTTCTTTTTTTGCTGAGTATATTATCAAACATTAAACATGTGCAGGTAAATCATGACAATGTTGCCAGCTGGTTAAGGCATATTAGTGTTAGTACAGTAACCAAGAATAGTGCTATAGCACTAAATATCTATAATATTTTACTGTATGTCTGTGATGAGAAAGTACCTGCCTTTCATCCAGTGGTGCTGGCATGTGTTCTGACTACCCAGGACCCTCTGTTGGTTTAAGCAGAAATAGAGCATGAATGGATACATGAACATTCTTTTAAATCTTGGAACTGTTTAAATGTGATTGAAGGCCTGGTTTCTTTCAGCACTTGCGCAGATGAGCCTTCATCAGTGTTCCAAACTAGTTGATATTTTGGATTAAAGCCACAAGAATACTTAACTGTGCTCAAATAAAAAAAGACGTATGTGTGCTGATATGGTAGAGCAACATAACATTCGGATACTGATTTGATCGATCTTTTCTTTGCTTGTTCTTGTGAATTTGTTCCTTTGTCAGCAGATGACCATAAACTGCCCCAGTATGGAGATAAGTGTTTGTGTGTGGATTGCTAGATTCTATGTGCTAAAAAAGCTCTTTATGAACCAGAGCTTGGTCTTTTGGATGTCTGAATTTACATTTTAGGCTTCCCAAAGTCTATCCATGCAAGTTTTGGAATGTTTGAACATGTATTTCTTATTGTTTATTTATTATACCATTATTTTGGTATTGTCATTTTGTGTTCAGTTCATCACCATTTTAGGACAATTGATATCATGGTGCAGCTATATAATTTACAGTGTCTATGCCTGTTGCCAGTCACACAATGCAGAGGTAATGTGATGTATTCTGTTATCGTGTCTCGTCTATAAAAGAGGATGGTGCCCAGTTTATTACTATATATCATTTTATTTGATTCTCTCCAAAAAATAAATAATTGTGGTCAGTTAGGAGAAAAAAATACCAAGATGATGTTAAAGGCTTCTCTTGTTAACCTGTAAAACAACAAAATGGGAATGCTTGTGTATTGTTGCTGTTGTTATTGCTGTGTCTTCTGGGATTAATGTCTTGTAGATCTGAAAGCGGGGCATTACTGGTAATTTTTAGTAGTGAATTTATGTTGCGAAAACACTTTGCTTACAGAATGAAACCACTTGGAGCTGTGAGGCATTACTGCTTGGGTATTGTTAAAAAAGCCATAGTTAGGGGCTTTTAGCATGACTTAGCGTAACAAGCTTCAGCAGAATGTGCCAGGCCTCCGCTGGATGGAGAAGCAGGTACTTGATGTTTCACTTCAAACCTAACCTTCCTTTAGTAATACATACAGATATAAAATAATTGTGTACAACTTTTTGGACAGACCACATGGACCTGAAAAGGACTGATAAAACCACGCACACATGAGTGGAACTGAGAAAGGCGAACATCAGACTGAGAACAAAATGAGAGTGAGAGCTTGTTTGCACTAGACTGTACCAGTTAGCTACTGTATACTTTTTAGCAAGTTAGAGCAACTCATGCACTAGCCAGTTAAATTTTAGTATGAATAAAATGTATAGCCAAACGTCCATCCATCCATTATCCAACCCGCTATATCCCAAGTACAGGGTCACGGGGGTTTGCTGGAGCCAATCCCAGCCAACACAGGGCGCAAGGCAGGAAACAAACCCCGGGCAGGGCGCCAGCCCACCACAGGGCACACATACTAGGGCAATTTAGAATCGCCAATGTACCTAACCTGCATGTCTTTGGACTGTGGGAGGAAACTGGAGCACCTGGATGAAACCCACGCAGACACAGGGAGAACATGCAAACTCCATGCAGGGAAGCGAACCCGGGTCTCCTAACTGCGAGGCAGCAGCGCTATCCACTGTGCCACCGTGCCGCCCTAGCCAAACATATCTCTCAATAAATGTTTTTTCTTTAGAGCTCACTCTGGATGACCTACAGAAAGTGCATAACCTGTGTGTTATGCTGTGCCATTGACAAGGTGATTCAGTGCCTCTCAGCTGGCAAATGATCACTTTGAAGGATACAAAGTGAGGATTATCTTTGAATTTGCCATGATGATTTTTAGAAGTTAAAGCCCTTTTTCACTAAAATAACTTGCTCTGTAATCTTCATCAGCATTTCCTTTCTTAATAGCTATTTGAGGTTGGGCAGCAGAGGGTATTCTTTTGTGTCTGTTCTCTAATTGGGAAAGGTAATTTCTGCGCAAAACATAGACATTAATTATATTATATTCAGAGTGCCAATCCAACAAGAAATTTAATTCTTAGCAAACTATTCTAATAAATTCCACTTGAAAAAACAATAGTATGTGAAGCCATGAAGATGGTTCATCACATTAAAAACAATTAAGAAAGAAAACCTAACAATACAGATATACTGGTCAGACATATATGTTTTACCACTTTCATTGTAGCCTGCTGATATTCACTGTTAACATAATAACTTCCCATAATTAGGGAAATAAAGCACTGTGTTTCTAGGAGTGGAAATACTAAGCTTTCTGCATTATCAGAGTAAAGTAATGAACAGGTGTTATGAAACCTACTATTTTCATGTTTGGCATGGTTACAATATATTGTGTTATATATTATATTGCAATAAATTTTTTGTTATTTGATTCCTACATTTATCACTTTTATGATGATGATGACTTCACTCTGCTACCATTGTTTTCCCCCATTTACACTGCTATTTTGTGGCATTTTATTTTGGGCAGGTCATACTGTTTACACATTGTTATTCTTGTTATGATCAATGCCAATTTGACTTCATTACATATGTACTGTTTAAGATGTTAGTATGCAATTCATTTTTTCCTAGGTTTGGGCTTCAAAAAACAAATCCATGGTGCATGAGCTTGTGTTTCTACTGGTTAGGAATCTTTTCTTGGTTACTCTTGTTTCTGAAATCTGCTCTGTTTTATTACAAAACGATTATTTCTTTCTCTAGACAAGTTAGTTCACTGGATTTGTAAGCTTTTCCTGATTTTCAACCTGTGTTTTGAGTTTGCCTTTCTCCCGGAAAGCATCTTTTTGATCTCCTGGTTTTTCCTTTTCAGAATAATTTTGATGCAGGCTTCTTTAACTGTGTTCCTAACAGCAGTACTCTTTGTTTGGCTGTTATTTCTGAAGGGTAGACAACAATGAACTAATACAGAAGACCTAATTTATTATATATGAGAATAAAAATGACAGGTGCTTGCAGGTATATTACTAACTTACTATATTACTTACTAAGTTATAAGTACTTATAACTTATAAAATTAGTTCAGTATTTCTACTGACATTATGCCATATAAACACATACTATAAGCTACTTTTTGGGGTAGATAACCCGTCATTCAACAGTTTGTCTTTCTTCATTTTATATAAGCACTCTCCTGCAGTGCGTTGTGTAACAGAATTTTTTGCATGATTATAGCAGCTGACATTCTGAATAAGAACTGTTCACTGTGTCTGTTCAAATGGAGCTTTCACACTTGTCTAAATGAACTGAGCTAATATGTTATATGGACCAGCATTTGAAAAAATATTTTCATGCAATCTAGGTATGAAAGCCAACTAAAACTCTGCTCTATTTCATAAAAATATATTTGCTATGCAAGAAATAAAATCATGTTAAAAAAACATGTGAAGCATGTGTCATTTCTTGGTGGTCCACTAATATATTAGATATATCTTGAAAGGGACAAAGCAAACTGGTTAAATAAAACTTGAGCAAATTTTCACACATGTGGCTATAAATAAATCTTCACTTAACCACCTATATTAATATAGTGCTACAACACCTGTGCAGCAGACTCCTAGAGCATTGTGCATCACTAACTCTCTCGCATTAGTAAACACATGGAAGTGACTTCACAGTTGTAGGGAACTATCTACTTTACTTAACCCTTTTGATATACTGTATATTGCTAATAACTTATTTTAGAAGATCCCTCCTTTTTAGTGGGCATTTTGAGAATTTTTGGGACTCTGGGAACTTTTTTGTTCTGAACTGCCTTAAAATAAAAAAAAAATCAAACAAGACAAAAAGCTAATGAATAATAATGAACACCTTGACTTTGGTGTCATGCTAATTTGGAGAGGTGAAGCACACACTTTTTCTTCAATCCTGTGTAGTGTGCTAGTTCAGGACATGAAACAAGAATTGTAGTTAGGAAATGATGTGGGAGATTAGAAATAAAAAAAAAACAAAAAACAAAACTGTAACCAAAGCCGAATCACTAAATGTTAGTTAATAAGAATTTCAATATTAGGGGTTGAGAAACATAAAAAAATGCCATCAAAAATCTTTGGGAGAATCCAAATGTGTACAAAATGGAAGTGTGTAATGCTAGACTTTATACAGGTAAAATTCTGTTACAACGAATATCTTTACAACAAAGTTTTCATTACAATGAACTATTTTTATGGTCCCGACAGTTTCCCCATATGACATGAGTCTATAGAAATCTCAGTACTACGAAGTACATTCGGCAGATACTTCCATTACAATGAAGTGACCTTGAAATGCTTGAATGAATCATTCACAGAGCAGTTAGTTCTGTGGTCGCAGCTCAGTTGTGCACAATGATCCCCAAACAGAAACATTGTAATTTTTTTTTTCTTTCTTTGGACTTTCCTTGTACTGTTTTTTTTTTTTTTTTGCTGTTTTTGTTTTCGGTGGTTTTCAGTGATACCTTTTGCTTTTTGCTCGTCAACATTTGAAAAACATCCATTGGTACTGAACTCATTGTCACCCTCCTATAGAAAAGGCAGACCCAAAAAAATGACAACAGTTCATATTAGAAAAAAAACTTTAAATTTTTGCAGCTCTCGATTGCGGCAAAAAGAAAAAAGACGTTGCCAGTGAATTCGGAATTTCACCATCGAAACTGTCAACTTTCTTGAAAGACTGAGCAAAAAAAGAAGAAAATCTCTGGATGCAAATGTATACAAACTGTTGCATTTGAAGACGCCAAATAAGCCGTTTTTATGTGGTTCAGTTATGCTCATTCAAGAAACATTCCTATTAATGCGGCACTCAATTCAAGAGAATCTGAGGTTTCTAAACTCTCTTGGGACCTACCCCAACTGGACAACATGGCGAAGAGCGTCCCGAACTGCGATTACTGCGTCTGTGGAAGATTGTTTATCTGTTGCCGGGGCAACAGCAGGCTCACAGCGCTGGGGCGGCTCTTCACCGAAGCAAACAGAAAAGGTCTCGATGGGTGATGCAGGGAACAGTATTACTTGGCCACTAACCTGGGCATGATCCTGCCTGACTGCTGTGTCTGAGTATAGGAGAGTGGCAGATCCTGCTACAATAAATAACCGTGCTGTTCCTGTTTTAAGCTGAATAAAGCTGGTTTTGCTAAAGTACTGAGACTAAGCCTTGTGTTTTGGGGTGCAAGACAGGGATTTATAGCAATTCCACGATCTTTTAGGATTCCCTTCTGTGGCTCTTCCCTGCCCCTGCAATGGACAAACAATCTTTCACAGACGCGGCAATCTTGCTTCAGGACGCACTTCTGCGTGACATTCCTGTTGGGTGGGAGGGATCCCAATCCCAAAAGAGTTCAGAAACCTCACAATATGAAGAAGAAGAAAAGGATGATTCGGCTTCTGATTGATAACTCTGCTGCCCACAACAGGTTTCCTTATTTAGCTAATGTTCAGGTTGAATTCCTCCCACCCAAAATTGCACAGCAGTGCTTCAGCCATTGTGTTTGGGCATCATTCGCACCCTGAAAGTGTATTATTGCAAGGACATACTGAGAAAAATTCTCGTCATCATAACTTGTAGACAGGAGAAGATTAAATTAACATGAAAGAAGCTATTGAAATGATTGTAAACCCCTGGATGCAAGTTAAAAAAAGCCTTATAGGAACAAATACAGAATCTCATTACAACAAATTTTCATTACAACAAAATATTTTTTGGGTCCCTGGCAGTTGTAACGGAATTTTACCTGTAGTTATGACTCAATGATTTCCTGCATCGCACACTTCCACTTGACACTGCAAACAGTATATCAATTAATCAATAAAAATGTTCCAAATGGTGGTGCCCATCTGAAAAACAAAATAGTACTGCTGGAGAGTTTTTCAGTATTGCAAAATCGATTCAGAAATAAAATCAAATCTGACCAAATGGTTCCTTGACCTTTAAAATCCAGTTAAAGACATTTTGATCATTTTTAATAGCCAAGGAAAAATTGTGCCTTTTTTGAGCTTGGTCAGGAAGCAGATAAATCACAACAATACCTGATCAGATATGAGGAGTACATGTGGGAAGCTAATAAGTATTTTTTAGCTTTTGTATGATTATGTGTGCCAGCATTAGGGGTGAGCCTGTCAACACTCCACCCACAACAGTTGCTCCAGGTAAACAAGCAAACAGGAAACATATCCTTACCTCAAGAAAACAGTACAAGAAATTAGAGATAAAATATACTATTTCCAGTTTACTTTTATTGATGACAACAACCCTTGGAATAATGGAAGGCCTGCTTCCTAAACTGAAACCTTTGCTACATATTTGATAAGTTTAAGGTTTCTATTTTTACATTTGGACTCCAGTGTCCTTCAACCCCATCATATTCTTTAGTACATTTTTGCTCCTTATAATGCTGGAGACATGTTGCATGTTGGGTTGACATGCAACTAAGAGTTTCTCTGTACTCTTAACTCGGATGTCTTATTACCAGAATTTTTGTGTTCGATACAGTGCCAGTGAAATTTCATTTTGATAACACTCCAAAATACAAATCCCATTCAATGTTTTTAAATTAAAGGTTACCTTCTGTATTAGAATATAAAATATATAAATACTAACAGCAACAAACGTTTTAAAATAGTGATGCAGTATATCCATCAAGTAGCTGGAGTTTTGTTTCACAGCTTGCTTTTGTTGCACGATTGTCACTCAATACAGTTATTAATTCCACTAGTTTTTTGTTTTAATCTTCTGGTCCATTCTCTTTGCAGAGCTGTCTTATGTGTGCTCAGATTACACTACAGAAAAGGCATCACTAGTAGACAACACATGTCCATTTAGCAATATTCATCAATATGCTTTTATCACCTCATTAGTAGTTATGTTTGCAACTTGAATTGACTTGAATATCATAAACATTAGTTAACAAATATGCTGCATTTTATACAGCACAACATGATCTGGGGATATCTGATAGGACCTTAAATAAAGAGGTTAAATATTTGAAGTATTTTTAAAGATGATGATTGACATTTTGGAAGCCTAGTCTAAGTTGTTTCTCAGCAGCTTCACTTATGAAAATTGAATGGCATGAAATACTACTATAAGCATGCCTGGCACAGGCTGCTTTCTGTACTTAAGAAATCACTATTTCCTCCTCCTTCATTCATTTTAAGCACCTCTAAATCAAATCATATTGAGAAAGGTCCTACTGTACTGGTTGCCAAGATTTAACATTCCAGCCCCACCCTCCTTCTTCATTAGAAAAGCCATAAACCCTACATTAACTAATGAATCCTACTGATGTAAATGCCCCTTTTCAATCAGTAGTATACTTAGAGAAATTAGAAACAGCAATGGAGGAAGTTCAAGAGGCAACCTTATATTGCTCACATAACTGAATTATTACTTTAATATTGATTAGTTACAGTAGCAGGGTGTTTCCATCTCAGGCACTGAATGTGCATTAAAAAAATTGGTCTTATTTTAAAGTTCAGAATTTAGTAAGACTCCAGTCTCTGACTTTTTGAAAATGGCTAATCCCATTTGCCTGAGAATGGTTGCATTCTTTACATTTGTTTCTTTTATTCACTTCTAAAGAATATAACAGGAAACAATTCAACTAGTCTAGGGTGTTGTGGTGACTAGGAGACGTATGAGAGCCTCAAATCCCAAACAAAACTGAAGTAGCACAGTCTTGGGTTCAAATGAAGAATTTTTATTTGCAAAAGTACTTTATCAACATTCTTTCAATTAGTCCAGCACAGCACAATATGATCTTTCCTTTTTCTCTCCTTCCAGGCAAGCCTTGTTCACCTCCTACCAACTCCAATGCCTTGGGAGAGTGAGACTGGCTTGTTTTATGCCAGACCTGGGAGTACTTCCAGGACCATAGCATTGCACAAAGGAAGTACTTCCAGATCAGGCAGGTGAGTCATAAAGTAGGGGTGACCTACCCTGGTAGAACCTCTGGGCACCCAACAGAGCTGTCCTCCCCGACTGAAGCAACTATGAACCTCTGTGGTAGTCCAGGCTAGGGGCATAGCAACAGAGCACCACCACCTAGCCCAGTGGGGGAATCTTTGCCCAAGTGAGTGGTCTCCCATTGACCTTCCATTATCCCTGCCTTATCCTTGGAACAGGGAACAGCACTCTTTCTGGCTGGGATGCCAATCCATATTGCTAATTCCTCCAGAATGATGTCCTTCTGGCTGGGCAAGGTATAGCCTTCTATCTCAGCAGGCGAGTCAGTGCCTTGTGCATTGCAGTGTACAATCAAGCAAATTTTGGTAAATCAGCACCTCGCATGTATCCTGACATGGATGCAGAAATGCTAAAAATAAAGAAGTATGTTAGGGAGCAAAATTTAAAAACTAAATAAATATATAAAAATTAGGCCTATTTAAGTTACTTAAATTTGGAAGACATTTTTTTTTTCTTCTGCTTACCTTTCAGATTCCCGAAAACTATCACAATTTGCACTGTCCAGGGAGTCATTGTTCTCTTGCTCTTAACACATTGCATAGTCTAGTATAGGCTACCATATATTTTATCTTTAGGTTACTTACAGGATGAACTAAAATTTAACCTGTAGATTTACAGATTGTTGATAGTTTCTGTGGGAATTGCACTTCAGATCTCCAGTCTATCTGTTTAAACTCATTCAAACTGTTTAGGCTCCATTTCTGTCATCTTAGATATCAATGTGGCACCCTGCGGTTAGCTTTTCTGGAACTTTACCACGTAGTGGCAGCAAGGAAGGTGAACCAAAAAAAAAACATTGCAGTGATGTCATTATCGTAAAAAACAATCAAGCATTAGAAAGACAATACAGTTGTCTTAAAACCTGGACAAAATAAAAACTACGGTTCAAAAAATAAGATTCACAACATCAACAAAGAAAGACCCCTTTGCATGCTTTGCAGTGTTACTGAATGTAGGTACGGTAATCTTTCTTGATACACAGGACACAGGATACAAACACACTTCAGGTGTGCTTGGCTTTTAGGTATACCAGCTTTCTGTCACATGCAGGTTAGGGTAACTAGTTATTCTAAATTGGTCTGCGATAAATGTTTGTGACTGTACCCTGTGATAAAGAGGTTCACCATCCTGAGTTTGACCTGCCTTCTGCCCAGTCCTGCTGGTGTGAGTGTTGGTTGAATTAATGGTAGTAATAAGGACTCATGCTCTTTGATTTAGACGGTAACTTTAATGACCAGGAAATGTTAAATGACTGGGAGGTACAGAATCATGGTAAACAGACTAACAGTCTCATACCAGAACTACAGAGTAACACAAATGACAGTACAACTCATTTAGAACAAAGTTGGCATAAAAAACACATAATAGTGTTATTCACAAGTTCAAGGACCTGTGAGCTAGAGCACTGTGGCAGTGATCAAGCAACCTCCCTACATGGAACAGTTGTTGTCTGTTGAAATTGTACATACAGGAGAATGCAAGCTTATTATATTTGAGTGCCTAGTTATTTCATGTGTACTGCAGTTATTTTAGCATTTCATTTTAGCATAAAGAAATATAGTTTGCCCAATATGTCAATGAAAAGGTAGAGTGATATCTTTAGAAACTAAATATGGTAGAAATTGCAGAAGAGAAATGCTGTTATCAGAATCATTGGAGTTTCATGGCATCCATCCATGAAAGGAGCTGGTGTAGAACTGGGAAAGAGGGGACAGAGATAAACAACCCTTACCTGCAAGCATTTAAGAGGTGCTATGCCTCTGCTAATAGCTAGCTAATTGCCTAGATGCATGGCCAAAGATGAGTCTGTTTCAGGATCCTTGTTTGGATTGGTTCATGGATTAGGGGGAAGTGAGTCAAGATTGTTTTACTTCAGGTGGTTAATGTGAGGGGGAGCTGGAGTGTGACTATCCAGGCCATTTCAAAAGGCAGAGGAGTCTATGTTAAGTCACATGGAGGGAAATGTGGAATAGCAGAGAGGTGGCAATTTTACTGAAGGGCAGATGAGGATGTGGATGGCAGGTTCAGCACATTATAGAGTAAATAACTTAGACACCCATCCAGAGCTTCCCATAACACATATCCTTATTCATCTTATGATACATCTACATTCAGTAATGAAGTTTCTTGTAGTGAACTGAAGTCCTAGAATACATCTACTTGCTGAACAAAAGCAAAGAATACTCTACTAGACCAACAAAAACATTTCCTTAGCCAAAGTAATTTATGCACAAAGAATTTTTTTAAGTTGTCCAAAAATTTAGATCTTAAGTACTGTGTGCCATTGTCTGCAGTTGGGTTTGCGTGATTATCTCATAATTGTGTGGGAACAGACAACATTTTTATTAAAAATTTTTTTTTGATGTGGCTATGAAAATGAAGCTATAAATGACTAGCCCCAACTAAAACACAATGGTGCCACAATGATAACCTGTGAAAAAATAAACCTGTGCTAAAAAGAATTGTCAAAAATAATTCAAGAAGCACAAACAAGCAAGATTCATGATAGCAATATTTTAACTCTTTCCAAAATCCTTGCCTTTAAGGATGAGAATTATAACCTTTTGTTGGAGTTTTACATTTTGAATTGTTCAAATTGATTTTTCAGGCTTTCATTGTAACATGCAGTGCTCCAGGCTCAGTTCTTCTTTGCTTTATGAGTGTTTGTTTGACGCTACAGTGTGTAGAATGTACTCTTTATTTTTTTTTATATATATTTTTTTACTTCTTCTGCATGCCAATATCAAGGCCTCTTCTAGAGGCTTGTGTGACAGATAGGGGGCGCTATCGCTCCCTTGAACCCTCGGATCAGTCTCCAGACACCAGATAAAAGTCCAAGAATCGACTTTATTATATTATAATGTGCATCAAGCACCCTACACTCCACAATACTCATATACACTCACCTAAAGGATTATTAGGAACACCTGTTCAATTTCATTAATGCAATTATCTAATCAACCAATCACATGGCAGTTTCTTCAATGCATTTAGGGGTGTGGTCCTGGTCAAGACAATCTCCTGAACTCCAAACTGAATGTCAGAATGGGAAAGAAAGGTGATTTAAGCAATTTTGAGCGTGGCATGGTTGTTGGTGCCAGACGGGCCGGTCTGAGTATTTCACAATCTGCTCAGTTACTGTGATTTTCACGCACAATCATTTCTAGGGTTTACAAAGAATGGTATGAAAAGGGAAAAACATCCAGTATGCGGCAGTCCTGTGGGCGAAAATGCCTTGTTGATGCTAGAGGTCAGAGGAGAATGGGCCGACTGATTCATGCTGATAGAAGAGCAACTTTGACTGAAATAACCACTCGTTACTACCCGAGGTATGCAGCAAAGCATTTGTGAAGCCACAACACGCACAACCTTGAGGCGGATGGGCTAAAACAGCAGAAGACCCCACCGAGTACCACTCATCTCCACTACAAATAGGAAAAAGAGGCTACAATTTGCACAAGCTCACCAAAATTGGACAGTTGAAGACTGGAAAAATGTTGTCTGGTCTGATGAGTCTCGATTTCTGTTGAGACATTCAAATGGTAGAGTCAGAATTTGGCGTAAACAGAATGAGAACATGGATCCATCATGCCTTGTTACCACTGTGCAGGCTGGTGGTGGTGGTGGTGTAATGGTGTGGGGGATGTTTTCTTGGCACACTTTAGGCCCCTTAGTGCCAATTGGGCATCGTTTAAATGCCACGGGCTACCTGAGCATTGTTTCTAACCATGTCCATCTCTTCATGACCACCATGTACCCATCCTCTGATGGCTACTTCCAGCAGGATAATGCACCATGTCACAAAGCTCGAATCATTTCAAATTGGTTTCTTGAACACGACAATGAGTTCACTGTACTAAAATGGCCCCCACAGTCACCAGATCTCAACCCAATAGAGCATCTTTGGGATGTGGTGGAACGGGAGCTTCGTGCCCTGGATGTGCATCCCACAAATCTCCATCAACTGCAAGATGCTATCCTATCAGTATGGGCCAACATTTCTAAAGAATGCTTTCAGCACCTTGTTGAATCAATGCCACGTAGAATTAAGGCAGTTCTGAAGGCGAAATGGGGTCAAACACCGTATTAGTATGGTGTTCCTAATAATCCTTTAGGTGAGTGTAAATCACAATTATTAAACAATACACATTCCTCCTACTCCCAGACGCATTGCCATCCTTCCTCCCGACTCAGCTCAGCTCCTTGGATTTCCCACGGTCCTTTTATACTTGTTGACCCGGAAGTGTTTCTGTCCATGTGATTCTTAACACTTCCGGGTCAGGTGAAAACTCCTTTTCTTCATCTCAGAAGTATATCATTTCTTCTGTCCCTGTGACTAGGACGTACTTCCGCGTTATAGTGCACATAGCAATCCCTGGGCCTTCCTGCAGCGTCCCCTTGCGATCCCCATGGTATCCAGCAGGGCTGTGCAGTTAAACTCCAATGTCCATGAGGCCCTGCTGGAATTTGGGGCACCTCCATGTTGCAGGGAGGGCTCTATCTGGCAGCCTGGGGGTATTGGCCGGGATGAACGGCCGGCCATATCCCACACTTGACTAACTCATGGTTTTGAGGAAAATGCAAAATAACACTTTTTGTTTTCTCTTAGGAAGTTTATTCTTTAACTTTTCTGTTAATTATTACTATTTTACATACCTTGTTTTGTTTTCTTATTTACATTATTCTAATTTCTAACAGTAGTGTTAAACTAAAGACTCTCTCTAACTAACAATTGGGTTATTTATGCAGTGCTGGCTTTGGCTTGGTGAATTTTTTCAGAAATATTTTTTTAAATGTTTCAAATATACTGCATGCAGTATTTGAACTTATTTTTTACAAACCCTTATTGATGCTGGGTTATGAAGCAAACTGCCCTGCATAGAGACCAATGACGCTGGATTAACTCCAAACTAGTAAATTTTTATTTTCCCAATTCAAAGCACTGTTCTCAATGGAGGTAGACAGAAATAAAGTAACACTGGATTGTAGCATAACCATGATAAAAATAAATAGTATTTTATATTAATGAGATTCTTATTCTGTTTTAGAGGATAAGGCAATGCCACCTTTTTTAAAAAAAGTGCTTACATGTTTTATAAATCAGCTTGTAGATAAAGGTGAATTAATATTCATTAAATGCTAATCAGTGGCAAGCTGTGATCTGTGATACATACTGTGATAATGTGATGTGCTATAAATTAAGGTTTTATCCACTTAAGACACTGATCTTTTTATTTCTGAAAAATTTTTAAGGTTTATGATTTTTTTAATTCTGAAAGCGAGGTGTGCATCTTGGATTGTTGTTTGGCATGGGCACCGCTATTTTGCATTTGATTCTGATTACCACGACTATATTGTGCATAGTAATGATTCTTCTCTCAGATGATCAGGCAGCAGTTGTGATGCTTGACATCTGCATGTGGTATTTAAGAAGGCATGTACGCTACCTGAGCAAATTTTTAGAAACACCTGTACACCTGCTTATTCATACAATTATCTAACCAGCAAGTGCATCCATTCATCACCACAATTTACCCATCTTCTAATGGCTACTTCCATTGCGATGATGCACCATGTCAGAAAGCAAAGGTCATCTCAAGCTGGTTTCATGAACATGAAAGTGATTTTAGTGTTCTTCAGTGGCCTTCTGAGTCAATGCATCTGATCAGAATGAAAACCTTAAGGATATAGTAGAACAGGAGATTCGCAGTATTAATACGCAGCTTAAAACTGCAGAAATTGCATAGTTCAGTCATGTCAACATGAAGCAGAATCTCAAAGGAATGTTGCGAACATCTTTTGGAATTCATGCCATGAAGAACTGAGGCTATTTTGAGGGCAAAATGAGGCCCTACCCTGTATTAGTGTAGTGTTCCTAATAATTTGTACAGTGAGTGTCTATCCTCCATTTTGATACAAAATAAAACTCAAAATCTCTGTCATTCTTCTCTGTCATCTCTGTCTGTCTCTAAAGTTTGAGGAAGACTAGGCTTTTCCATGAAGATTTTAGTGGTTGGATCTGAGGCTCACTTTTTGGACTTTAATTTTTGTTTTGCATTTTGGCGTATTTGCTCATTTCTTTCAGATTCACTGTTATCTGATCTTTTTGCTTGGGCTAGAATTTGTCTGTCCCTCATAATGCATTCAACTCTTGGTTCTTGGTTGTATAAACCCTCAGGACTCTCCGTTTTGTTATAGAGGGTTGCATTACATGTATAGGTTCTAGTGAGATGTAAAAAAATGACCTTTTATTCGCTAACTAAAAAGATTACAATATGCAAGCTTTTGAGGCAACTCAGGCCCCTTCTTCAGGCAAGATGTAATCAATTAAATTATAGAAATAATGATATTAAAATCAAATATTGGCTATGGTAATGGAACAACTGATAGTAAGCTATAAACAAAGAGGAAAGAGAGGTTTACAGAAGCCACTGTAGCTGGTAGAGTCAAGTAAGTTCATCTATTCTATAGGAGAGCTATAAACATTATACTGCCGGCTTATAGTAAATGATATATAGAGAGAGGGCACATATTGGTTTAGATTTGTCATATCTGTTGGAGTTAAATATATATTCTTACTTATTTGGATAGACTTTTTTAAAGAAAGACATTTTACATTAGCCACAATGCCCAGGGGTGTTTACATTTCTGCTGTCCAGCTCTGAAGACTACCTGCTATTTTCACCATAGTCAACAGAGACTATCGCAATGACTCAGTTAGACTTCCCTCAACTATTTTTATATGTGATTGACTGTAAGAAAGCATTAGAATAATAAGTTATTTGCAACAGTAGGCCACATTGCCAAGTAATACACTCTGGTTATTCTGTTTCCAGTCTGAAGCAGAGTCCCTTTTTTGTTTATATTCAAGCACTTGAAGTGTTATAGCAAATAGAGAATGCATTTCATTTTCAGGCTTCAGCTTCATTCCAAGAACAATTTTCATTTTTTGGTAAATTAGTTGGTGATTTCTTTGCATTTTTGGTTATGGCCAAAAATGAAATAATCTGGTTTTCAGCTCATTTTAGGTGATAGGTTCCCAGAGATGAGGTGCAAGTTACTTTAGCCACATTATGGTAATAGTGACGCATGCAGAGACGCACCAACTAATTCAGAGTGAACATTCTTTATAAAGCTGTTGTGGTGTGCTGTAAGTTTCTGAGAGCAGGGGTCAATAAAGACATTTTTTGTAAGTCTACTTGCCAAAGAAATTGCCCATTTATAATATTGTAATGGATAAAAAATCTAATATTTATGTGTTTTTAAAATGTTGACACTTTTGTGATTGGTGGCTGAAATGCTTATATCTCTACTGTGATAACTATTAGTTTTTATGATAGTTTGAGTCAAGAATTTGTTCTTTTTGTTTTTAATTGGATTCAATAATTGTCATAACAACTTGGTGGTTGGGAACCATTAACGCTGTTTTCTTTGTATTTTCTAGTTTAGTGCGGTTTCACAAATATACACCCTTGGTTAAAAATTTTAAAACATTAAACTGTTCAAGTCCATAGAACAACCTGAAATGATAAAAGAGGTAACTGGTTACTGCCAGAGGTTACCAAAAACTAAAAAACATAATTTCAGAGTTGTTCAAAAAGGCCTTTTTTATGGAACATGTAATGGGTTAAAAACTTAAAACTTTTCTACAGCAATAGAAGTTAATTAAGCCTTGAAAGTTCATGTAACAATTCCTACAGGTATCCCAGTGTTTACTGATTACTTACAAAACCCCTGTCATTATAAAAACAGTTTTGCTACACCCTCAGAAGCATTTTTGGACAATTGTAACCATTAAAAGTGTAGGTCTTTCCTTCAGAGAAATTTTAAAGAAAGATAGATAGTATCCGTGAGTACCATCATAAGGAACTTGGAAACTGACAATGATAGGCCTGGCAAAACCAAAGTTGCAACATAATCAGAAGACAGATTTCTGAGCATCAGCAGCTTGTGTAAGAGGTATTTCACTACACAGTGCTCAAAATTTTTACTTTGATAAAAATGTAGTTCCATTATTTCAATTCAGAGTTAGTCAAGTGTACAAAGCACAATGAAATTCCTATCTTATGTTTGACCAATATTTAGCAGGACACCGCTATCCTTACCTGGTGGTCTGAATCTTTCTCAACCTGGTTATATATAATATCCAACTATTCATCCATTTTCTAAACCAACTTTTAATATAAAACAACAAAATAATAGGTAGTGGTAAGCGAAACAGTCAAGTTTACTTTTGCAAACCTTCATTTTGCATTCAATTTTGAAATGCAAAACTCATTTAAGAGGGTGTTTTTAGAGTTTTAAAGTTTTTTCAGGAGTTGAAAGAAGGAACATTGTTCCTTAAGTGTTTGGCAACACCATATACTCATTGGACCTGTCAATTCCTTCCAAAAGGGTACAAATGAAAATAAATGGAGGAAAAACTACCTTTTGGAAATTCAGAATGACTAAACATATCTCACAATGAGACGCAAAGAAATACTCTTAGACAAAATTTTTAACCCACAATGAAATTGTTATCAAAATTAGTTGAGGAGAAAACTCTGTACCTTTGGTACTAGATGATATCCTGCTTTGGCCAATACAAAATTTTGTGCGCTCTGATAACAGTATCCCTGTGGTTGTCTGCCACCTCATAGTAATTGTAGCCCTGTCTTGGAATGGTTTTTGGGTGAACCCCTCCTGTTACAACCCCTCTCCCAAAAACACTGTATAGTCTGAATTTTATGTTGGGCCCGCAGCAATTTCGTAAAAATTGGTTTAGCAGTTTTTGTGTAATTGGCGAACAGCTTATTATATATATATATTATATTATATTATATTATATTATATTATATTATATTATATTATACAGTATATATATATATATACACACACACACACATACCCCGATCTACATACTGTCAAATAAATGAACC
>JANRMT010062795.1:18912434-18944047 GCA_026402145.1 Polypterus bichir lapradei | reverse complement strand
GGTTCATTTATTTGACAGTATGTAGATCGGGGTATGTGTGTGTGTGTGTATATATATATATATACTGTATAATATAATATAATATAATATAATATAATATAATATAATATAATATATATATATAATAAGCTGTTCGCCAATTACACAAAAACTGCTAAACCAATTTTTACGAAATTGCTGGAAAAAAGTATATATAATATACTTTTTTGATGTTGTGATATCCTTTGTTAATCCCTGAGGAGAAATTGTGTTTTTGCATTACCTTTTTGGGGTCAGAGCGCAGGGTCAGCTATTGTACAGTGCCCCTGGAGCAGTTTGTCAAGTTAAGGGCCTTTTCAAGGGCCCAACAAAGTAGGATCTCTTCGAGCAGTAACAAGATATGAACTGGCAATCTTCCAGATACCAACATAGATCCTTAGCCATAGAGCCACCAATCATCCCTATACATAACAATATTTAATTAATGAGTTTAACTTATTTAAAGCAGTTACAATTTAATTTAGGATCTACATTGCCATATTTCCATGTTGCAGGATGACTAGAGATGGCTGTCATCCAATGTTTAGTTTGCCAGAAAAGGCCTAAAATGTACTTTTGCTGAGATTTTCTTTTAGGATGTGTCACAAGCTTTAAAGTACCAGCTATTTCTTTATATCCTGCTCCTTCTGAAGTTAATTATTTGCGATTTTTGTGGGCTAAAGCAAATATTATTCTGGAAAGTGTCTTAAGCCCATTACAGAAAAAAATGTTGATCATCAATGTAAATACAGTAGATATGTTTTAGAATTTCACAAAATGTGTAGCTTTCTATTAGGCAGTTCAAGTTTTTATAGAATCCTTGATTGTCAGAATGTTGTGGAATTGATGTCAAGATTTTTAAAAGCATTCTGTTGGCCTGCATTAACCGAACTTCCCATCAAGACAGTTTACATAGGAATTTTCCTAGTTTGGAAGTGAGTAAAAGGTGACAAAGAAAGTTTTTTAGATAGCAATTAGTCTTCCCATGAAATGAACTCTAAACTTAATGAAATTATTAGTATTCTGTACAGCTGCTGTCAAACAAGATATTCCTGTGTATGTGATATTTCTGTGTAGGTGTGGATTTCAGGGAAGTATATCTATGAGAAATTAATGCTAACCAGTGTTTACGGTAAAAAATGTGGTTGTTGACGGGGAGGTAGGACTCCCTCTTAGAGATGTGTCTGATAAATAATGCAACAAATATGTTTTAGAATGAAAAGGGCACACATACCAAGTTTATTTTAAGTCATATTCACAAAAGGCATACTTATAAAATAATGCATATTCACTTTTAATTGAATTGCATTTTCTAACTTGTTATAAGCATAGGTGTTTCTGTATTAAGGGCCAGTGAAACACAATCCCACGAGATGTTGTGCTAAATATGTAGTAAGCTTCTCTCGGCAATTTAGTTCATTATTCAAATGTTTATAACAACTGTCACCTTTTGTCTTCTTTTTCTTCAGCTTTCCATCATATCCTCAAACTAATGTTTTATCTAGAAAATGTTTCTTTTTGTAATATGTGAAATTTTCCATGTTCCGCGAGCTGCAAAACTGTATGCAGTGTGGCTCTCTCGACATTGTTGTAGTGTTCTAATTTTACACTTGGGTGTATGTATGCATTTGAAACTAGAGCTTTCCTGTTTAGAGACGGGGCTAGAACCCCTTATTTTCAGCATTAAAATGAATACTGTCTTTTTTTTGGTTTTTAATTATGTATTTGCAGTTCTGCTTTGAACTTTTCACAGTCAAGGCTATATAGTACAAACTAGCAAAGAGGTGTGAAAAGTCCAGTAGCACTTACTTTAAAGGTACATAACTATAGTATTTTAATAATAATGCAGATCAATAACTGGAATACATCAAGTACAAGACATTGCACTGATCAGAATAGAGCTCTGTGGCATATTGATCTTCACCCACCACTGAAGAGGACTTCCCAATAAAAAATGGTATTAAGAAATTAAGCTTTATATGTGTTTCTTCCAATTTGTGGAAAAGAAGCTAGCAGTGTGATGCCCCTATTTCAATGAAACGCTTGTTGTGAAAGCAACAGGTATTTAGAAGTTTTTTCCCCGTTCCTTGTTATTGTGGCTTGTTCTTTTTCACCTCAAAGTTCTTCAGTTCATAGTCAGTAGATTTTCCTGGAAGCAGGTTTAGTTAATGTTTAAATCTCGATTTTAATATTTTGTCAGATGATGACTATGTTAGTGGGTGTCACAGTGATTTGATGTTACTTGAGACAGGCCAGGAACCACCATCCCATTATTTCATTCATATTTTTATTTTTTTAATGATATGAATGAAGCATAATCTTGAACAGTTTGCTAGTCATTACCAAAAGAGTTACATACAATATACAGTTAGTTGGGTAACTTAAGATTAGAGAAGTCTGCACACATAAAGGGAATTTCTGCTATTGGCCCCACTACATTTTTTTTCTGTGCCAGAAGCTCCATTGATAATAAGTAAGAGGTCAAAACAGTATTGATTACTTATTATAAGTTAAGTCATTAAAAGAGGATGAGTATTGAAGGAATACATTTGCTTGGGTTGGCAATAAGAAAATCATGTTACTGCCCAGTGTTAGATTTATAACTCTAATCATTTCTCAATGAGTTTTAGACAGAAGGCATGTCACATTTAAGGAATGAGATGCTAAAATCTTCCTAACGCCTCAGTCACTGGAACTGTCACTGCAAGTGAGTCACAGTGGTTGTCTAATTGCATGATATTTTCTGAGTTTTCTTACTCTAAATGCAAAGTGAGGGAAATTTTGACAGCCATTCGAGGTAAAGAATGTACAAATATGAAAGGAAGAACAATGTGGCAGTAAATAAACAAATACACTCCGTAAACAACTCAGGTTTTAGTATGCCCTCTTTGAAAAGTCACAGCGATTAGATAAATTAATTCAGTTCACTTCACACCCACCTAATGAGCCTGCCCACTAATTTAAATGTACACACTGCATTCTCTTCAGATGACAGTGAAAGCCGGACAGTGTGAGCATACAACATTGCTGATGAGGATTGAAGAGTTATGAATTCCTTATAGATTAATCAATTTGCTGATTACTGAGACAAAAGCAATAACACAAAAAGTACAGTGATGGAATATTCTGGTGAAGAACCCTGTTAAAAAAAAAAAAAAGAATTAATTGAACTGAATTAAGTTGAAAACAGTGAAACCTAAAGAGCAGACAGGTGAACTTTAACATGGTGTCCTCTGCTAGCCCAAGGATATTAATCTTAGAACTTTGCTGTGATAATAGTTAAGGATATTTCCACCATCCCCATTACCCACCTCAGAAAGAACTCCTTAAATAGTAGATTGCCTCTTCAATTAGGTAAAACGTTTTATTCACTTATTTGTCTTTTAAAGTATACTTTTAGTTTGAATCTATGCCTTCTTTATGGTATATAATTAAAAATGACTGCTTTCCAACTCACAGACTTCTTTCAGACTCAAATGTATATCTTGCATTCTTTTCTGCAGTTATTAATAAATGAAACAGCACAACCAAAAATAACAATTTTAATGAGACAGCTAACAAACTGTTAAGCAGTATTTAGAATTGAAATAATTGCTGTTCGTATACTGAAAAGGTAGAACAAATATTCTGACCCTGGCATGGCAGTACTTTTGTGAATGCCAAGTTTACATATTTCTTTTTAAACAAGTTGAAAATTTAGAGGTCTGCATATTCCACGTCTGCACTTTACATTCAATTAAGACAACGCCTCAGGTTTGTTTGTTAGAGGGTGTCATATTCAATTGACTTGCTCGCAACTGAAAACTATGTGACAGATTTTACAGTGCACAGTAGGTGATATTTACTGAATCAGCTCATTAGCTACATATCATATAGGTAGCTGATCGTTATTAGGAAAAGTAAGGAAATTTTCACTCAATAACCCCAATTCAATGATATGTATCACCGGTCCACATGCATATTTCTGACAGATTTTAAACACAAAGTTATATATTATAGTTTCTCATCCTTGTCTAGTATGGCATCTCTTCAAATGGCTTGTAGCCTGTTTCCAGACAAAATCACATAGGAAGGGTTTTGTTTTAATACTATTTCTGGTTACATTATTGGTTCAATAAAATTAAAATTGCAGTTCTGTTTTATTTTTTCTTGGAATTTCCTGTACTATTTGTGGCATTTTTTGGAGTATTTTAGCTTTTTATAGGTAGTGAATTCAATTCTTTTTTTTTTATTACACTTCTAGATTGTTGATCCTGATGTTAAAATTATATAATGTCTGATCATTGTGTCATTATTGTTCAATTTTGGAAACTTCCCTTTACTGTTTTTTTTTTTTTTTTGCTTGATGTGTGATGTCACTGTTACATTGGTTTTAAGGTCAGTGCAGTGCACTTCCTGGTTATTCAAAATCTGATAAAAAAATTCAGCGTGTGTTTTCTTTGATTTCCATTTTTAAATACTGACTTCTGTGTTTCTAAATTTTAAGTGCCTTTGGATTTTGGCTGTGATGCTAGGGATCTGTTTGAATCCCATAACTGCCAGAAGTTTCTCTATTTCATTGGGCCCCTGAGCAAGGCCCTTAACCTGCAATTGCTCCATCCTGGGTATGATGTTAATCTGCATCCAAGCAAGCAGTGAAAATTTCGGGGTTGGTGGCAGAATTGGCACTCCAGCCACTGTAAAAAAAAAAAAAAAAACAAACTCGTACTGTTCAGTGTGGTGCTGAGCTCTCACCTGTTGCACTGCTGAACTCGGATCTCAAACCGGGTGGTTTGCCGTAAAGGTGCGGCAATGCATTGTAATCAGCGCCTGCTCCCAACCTTAGGAATTTAGATTATTAGCTTTGTTGAAAGATTGGATTGATTTCTGGTCATGAGCTTGCTCAAAAAATGGGTATGCCTCTCAACACCCTCTCAACATAGACTGCCTTTTCTCTGGCATAGGCAAAATAGCCATAGCCAGAGGTATAAACGAAAGCATGCATTTTCTGTTGCTTTTAGTTGGATTTTTCTTTTTTCCACTTTTTTTGTCTGTGATTGATATGACAGCTATCTCACCAGGCTTCGTTTCTCCTTTTGTTTATATTTAGAGCACACCTTGTTATTCTTCTGGAAGGCTTTATATTTATTTCCTTTATGCTTGTTCTTCTATAAATAGGAGTGATTTGAACATCACATGACATACTTTCCACATGATGCATAATTATCACTGTCTTCAGCTTTCTTGTTGTTTTTTTTAATCAAAATGAAGATATCTTTTCAAAGATTCTGAGTCATGGTCTAATTGGCCAAAGATAAAGTCCGGAATAGCACACATTTTTAAGGAAAAGAAACAAATCAAGAAACAAGGCCAACAATCAAAGTGATTGTTTATAACCCTAAAGAGCCATATTTTTGAAGAATGAAGATTTGCAGTTTGTGCAATTGTAATTATCTTCCCTCAGAACTATACTTCTATTATGCAGTTATAGAAGTAATGTAAGGGTTGGCTGGAGCCAAAAACTGAGATGTTAAAAGCCCTCCTCTCTCCTGATACATTGGTCAAGAGTCCTGTCTTCAATTCAAAAATGTAACCCTGTGTGAAAAGGCTTCTGTGTTGTGGGCTGATTTCATGTTACTGGAGGATTAAATATTTTGGCAAAAAATGCACCCATTTATACAACTGGATGACTTGATGCGGATTATGTTACAGAAGTAATATGAATTTTTTTCATGGACATTTTGGTAGTGTTGGACACTGCCCAAGTTCCATTAAAGCATAAACTTTGTTAGTTGTGTACTGCATGAAAGCACAAGATTAAAACATTTCTCAGTCATCACTGCAATCCACATGGGGTGAGAAACATTTAAAACAAACGTCATTTTTTGGCAGAATATTCATTTAAAATCACTGATTTTTTTTTTAAAGCCATTGTAGCTAGCATAAGATACAAATGGTTTGCTCTGCATCTTGTATGTGACCCTAAAAGTGATGAGATGTTAGTTCCTTGGTTGACTCTCTGACTACAAGTGTATCAAAATACCTGCTTTCAGTATAATATGTGCCTGTCGTTTACTGAAATGGTTCCTTTATCTTATTGGTTACCTTCAAGAATAAGAAAATTATTGTAATTGTCCAGTTATACAGACAGTCTTTTGTTTATTCCTTATATTGTTACCTTTCCATGATTTAACAAATTGATAATTCTTTTTGTAACAGGTGAGAAAAAAACAGTATTTACACAGATGGAGAGTAGGCATTTCACAACTTGAACTCTGGTGAATACTTTAACTAATGACTCAGAACATTTGGCAGTAAAAACAATTTTAGATATTTTAGGAAAAAATAAACACATCAAAATATTTATTGCCAGTTTCTTTATATCAAAATATACATATTTGTAGACATTCTGAGTTTGTCAAACTAAGAAATTTAAAACCAGATGGTTTTATATCCAGCTGGGACTTACTGTACATATGTTCCCTTTGTTTTCTTTTTTCTTCTTCTTCATAACCCAAAGATGTGCAGGTATGGTTTATTGGCCAGTGTAAACTGTTCAGTTCTAAATGAATGTGAGTACATATGTAAGTGTGCCCAGTTGGTACCTCACACCGGGTTTACTACTGCCTTGCACTCAGTGTGTATGAAGAGATTTAGGCTGTCAGTGACCATCTAGTTGGACTAAGTTAATTAAAAAAAAAAAAAAACTTGTAGATGAGAAAAGTAGGAAAATATTGACAGAGGTACAGTACTTACCGGTATTTATAGCAATGAAGCACGTCAATGAGATGGTTTACAAGCAGAGTACTGATGAAAGGAGTATATTACACATGGGATGAGGTAATCACTGGAGCACTTCAGGGATTTGGGCTTGTAACATTTCTTTTCCTTGTCAAAGAATATATTTTGTTATTTTGAAGTCAGTTTTTTCCAGTACTGGAAAGCCTTCATTTGCTGCAGAAACGTGTGCAGTTAAGTTGCTCCCCAGACAACTTACAATGTTAGTAATAGCATCTTAACCAAGATTAAAAAAAAATCAGAAAGACCTGGGTAATCTTAAAAATTGAGGGAAAAACAAATTAATATAGAGAAGTGCAAAGAAATACATGCAGGTATAAATGCAAGATAGGTAATGTCTTTAGGAAGCAAGTATAATTTACACTGATCGATCATTCTGATTCACTAGACAATAAACCGGGGTGGCCAGCTCCGATATTGGTGAGCTGCAGGTTTTTGTTCCAACCCAGTTTTTTAATTGGAAGCCAATCCTCACCAATAACAGATCGTATTTAATTTCATAGCTTATTAATGTTTTAACTTTACCATGTCAGTTCATTCTTAGATCATAGATTTTTTTCCTTTCTAATGATACATGTATCATCCAAGTGAGATAAATCTGGGGCAGATATAGTATTTTCAGTTCTTCACTTTCTCTTCAATTTCCTTCTGAGTACTTAGTTAAACCAAATAGTGAATGATGAATAGACATGGTTGGAAATGGAAACAAGCTAGATGTAAATCTTCTGTTTCCTTTGTCATTTGCATCTTATTGCTAATAAGGAGCAGTTAAAACAATGAACACAGCTATTAAAGAGTAAAATAAGCAATTAAGAGTTTAAAATCGTAACAAGCGAGACAACTAAAATGAAGCAGAAAAATATCACTTGAGCAATTAGTGCTTCATCAGAAGTGAATGATTCTCATGAAGCAAATGGGTTGGAATAAAAACCTGAAGCCACTGTGGCCCTCCAGGAGTGATGTTGCTCAGCCTTGATTTAAAGGGTCTGAGTATTAAATAGCAAATAAATTAAAATTAAGTTAATTAGTATCAAAAGCTAGTCACTATTTAAGAAAATGGTTATAATGAAAATCTGTAGCCACTGTGGCTAGAATTGGTCATCCCTGTGATAAACAGAAACATTTCAAAGGTGCAATAAAATACTAGGTTATTTTGTAAAAAAAAAAAAAAAGGTTAATTGTAGATCATAGTTCTTGTGACGGACAGCTGGGTCCCATGCCCGGCCGGGACGCCTCTGCTGCATACGTCCTGGGGGAGCCATCATGGACATTGCAGTACCTTCCCCGGGGCACTTGGGGGCAGTCTCCCTGGCCGTGGATCCCTCCTCAATCTCCCCCCGTGGCTCCATGGGACATGGAGTCCACCACAGCAGCCCGGTTGGGAGATGGGGTGGCCGCTAGGGGGTGCTGTGGAGAACCAGCCACCACACTGGACGGTTTATCAGCTGGTCAGGCACCTGGAACACTTCCGGGTGGGGTATAAAAGGGCCTGCCTCCAGGCAATCAGGGCCAGTATCGGGAGGAAGAGGACGAGGTTGCCTGGGAGCAGTGGTGGAGGAAGGAAGCAGTTGGTTAGTGTGGGTTTTGTGCTTTGGGACTGTGTTGGGCCTGTGGGACACGGGGAAGGCGTGTGCCCACGGCTGAAGAAAATAAAGTAACCCTTGAGTGTGAACCCGTGCCTCTGCGTAGTCTGTGCCGGGTCGGGCGCTATATAGCGCCTTTTCACACTCTGTAAGCCACGACTTTATTGTGCATTAGTGGGACTGCATTAGGAGGACTTTGTAAAATTCTGGTCAGCATGACATGTACAATATAGACTGAAGTACCTGTCCTAATCTAACAGATATAGTGAACAGTGCTCAGCATTCCTGGGGAAGGTACTTGGGGATGTGATTCAGCTCTTCAGAAAATTTACAAAGGCGGCATTAAAATTTCTTCAGGGGAATTCTCAAAGTCAGAGGTTCTTAAAAAATTTTAATGTGAGGACTCAAATAAGAAAATTGGTACTATACAGAAACCCAAGAAGAGGATTACAGTATTACTATAATGACAGTAGAGCCACATATTGTCAAATAACAGAGGATGTGTAATGAAAAACAACAAAAGTTTTTCTTTTTGTTCAAGGATATTTCTCAAATGAATATTATAATTAAAGAGAATGTAAAAAGTAAACATTTAGCGTATAAGACATTCATTGTAATTTAAACAGGGAATAGATTCCTGCATGATTAAATGCCTGGTGTAAACTTTATAAGGTTGAGAGAAATAATAGCGAGTGCAATGCAAGGATATGATGATTTTTGAAAGAGTATTAGTATGAATGGTTACTTAACTTAATCACTTGACTATTAGTGATACAGAGATGCGGCATTTCCCTTCATAGACACCTTAGTTGTATTGAGTTAGATAAGAATTTAAGTAGTAAACAAATAATAAATTGATGTGCTTTACTTACCTTGCCTTAAATAACATTATTTTTGGAAATTAATGTTTTTCAAATGAGCAGCAGCATTAACAAAACATTCTTCTAAATGTTACACATATCCATGTTTTTATTTTACAGTATAGGTGAGTGGTGTAGCTCAATTATTCCTAAAAAATGGATAAACTATTTGTGCTTTTTGTAGCTGATAGGATAAATCTTGATGAAGATTTTGGTGAATAGCCGACTGATGTCATCCAAAATGATGAGGGCTGTTCTCTACAGCCAGTCTCACCCTTTTGATATTTTGTTTTGCTACCAGTAGATTGAAAAGTATAGAACTTTAAAATTTTGTCACAAGAAAGATTTTGCAAAGGCATGTTAAATATAATACAAAATCTTCTTTGTTTAGATGTAATGTATGCTTTAACAGCCAGAGTGTGATGAAGCACTGACTATTTTCCATGGCCAATAAAACTAAATTTAGTATATAGGCAGTTCCCGGGTTAACTACGAGATAGGGACTGTAGGTTTGTACTTAAGTTGAATTAGTATGTAAGTCGGAACAGGTACATAAATTTAATAAATGCTATTGTTGACCGACTGTAACCAAGTGCTCTGCCAATAAATGATGGAGTTCCACCTCTCTCTGACCTTTTTATTATTTCTACTTTATTTTCAATGGTGATGGTTTTTCTCTTCTTTACTGTATCACCAGCACTTGCATCAGATACATTGTTGAAGGGTGAAGACAAAAGATTAAGATGAGCTCTTCTGCACAGCACTGTACACGCTATTACAGCAGGAAGGCACCAGTCGTCAACACGACTGATGTACTGACAAGAGACAATTTTCTGCTATGTATGTAACAGTACAAGCAGGCTTGCTATTGAGAATGAATGGGGGCAGCGACGGGCGGTTCATCACCAGCCCACCTCACAGTCGCCTCCACTACAGTATGCTGCCTGCAGCGTCTGCCCACCGAGAACGAACACGGTGTGGCCAAAGACGGGTAGTGAATCACCCCCATTCAATAGGCAGCCATCCGATGCACACTACAATGCTACCCCCCGCCACCCCGTTCACCTTCAATGGCCTCCATTCAGCCACAACTGGGTCACCGCTTGCAGCATTTCCAGCCGACCACCGAAAACGAATGGGGCAGCTGTGTGTGGTGGGCGGGCAGTGAAACCGCTGGCCGCCGGGAGCCACCCGAGGGACACTACACTGCATAAGCAGCGAAATTGCCCCCCTCCAGCCTCTGTCCAGCCACTGCTTGCAGCATTACCAGCCACCCACCAAGAACGAACGGGACAGCCGTGTGTGGTGGGCAGGCAGTGAAACCGCTTGCTGCAGGGAGCCACCCGAGGGACACTACACTGCGCGGGCAACGAAATCGCCCCCCTCCAGCCTGCGTCCAGCCACCTCTTGCAGCATCCCCAGGCCGAAGATGACGGAGCGGCAGTTACTGAGGCGCATGAGTCGCAGCTGCGGCCCCGTTCGTAAGTCGTAGGTCGGATGTCCGTAACCTGGGGACAGCCTGTACTACGCTTTTACCACATCATGTATACTTTCTATTTTACCTAGTTGCATCGCACAACACCATCAAAATTGTCACATTCAAAGGCAAATCTGAGAGAATATGTGGAGATTAACAAGTACTACATTAACCAGCAAGTTACTTATTTTCTTATTACTGGTTAATTTAATATAAATGATTAACTAAGCTCTGCGCTGGGCTGGCGTCCTGCCCGGGGTTTGTTCCTGCCTAGCGCCCTGTGTTAGCTGGGATTGGCTCCAACAGACCCCCGTGACCCTGTGTTAGGATATAGAGGGTTGGATAATGGATGGATGGATGGATGGATTAACTAAGCTGATTGAACACTGAGACAGTGAGAAAAGTGCATGAGGCAGGTAATACAAGGATGAAAGCCTGAAATGGTTAAGTAAAGAAATCTTTATTAATTTAATTTTTTAGTAATATAAAAGTCTTTCCTTTAGAGAAGTACCCATATATTTTCATGCAGCTCATTTCCTTTACAATATGGCACCAGAGTTGCACATCAACACATGTACAACCCCATAACTGATATGACTTTACAAACTTCAAAACTTAATTCTGTCTGTAGCGATATTTTTCTTAAAATCAGATATGGTTTTAGATCATCTAAGTCGATCTTAATTTATCCTCAATATTTTTATATAATGTTATTTTTATTAACATTATGATTGCCATAACTGGTATTTAAGGGTGTGCTGCCTTGGCACAACAGACTTTCTGAAAGTCGCTTGTTGTGATGTTACTTGCATGATTCATTTTAAGATGGCGCAGTGTTTCAAATAATGTCAGAGACTGGGATAATTTCTAAAAGATTTTAGCCTGTGTTTGCTGTTGTTCATTCTGGTTTTTGATTTCTGGTTAGGTTTCTGATTCTTAATTAGATCTTTGTTTTTTCCAAATAAGGGTAGTCCTCTTGGCTTAGACCCTTGTGTGCTTTTCTAAAAAAATGTTTATCTCCTAGTCACTTTTCTTTGCCCTTGTGGCCTACAGTTCTAGCACCTGTTGGCAGTGAAGTACCAACCATTACCATGTAAATTAATCATAAAGAAGGCAACTAAAGGCAGAAGTGAGAAGACATAAAAAACAAATAATAATTATGAATAATGATAAATAAAATTAACTTCATGACAATCGACCAGTTGAGTAGACAGCAAGAAGCTCTATACTATAAAAATATATCAGCTCTATATTTTGATTCTAAACCACAGGCTGAGAACACTAATCTTATAATGCCATTCTAGTGCCAGTGTTTATTAAAGTTCAACTAGTAGCATATCATTGAAATTTATTTCACTTCCAACTTAATTGTTTTGACTGTTTTAAGAAGGATTTATCTTTTGAGGAAAAAATGTCACTGATAATTTAAAAATTTTAAAATCTCAAGGTCGAATTTTTGGATGATTACAATACTTTCCCAATACTTTGTATACAAGAAAGTAAAAAGGGGAATTATGAGTCAGAGGCACTTTGCCTAGTGGAAGAGCACTATTTGTAATGTATTATATAAGGCACCTATTATGTTAGTGTGCTTGAACTTTCATGGGGAAATCTTACCCCAAACCACTATTAGATTGAATGCTATTACATTGCCATGCAGTAATACCACAAGTAATTAAGTTGTACTTTGTTCACTGAATGTAGATATTGTCATAATATCTTTTTCATGTTAAGTGTTACGGTATCCAGGACATAACTCTGTCAATCACACACATGCAGATTGCAGAATGCATTCTTCCACACTTAATTAGGCAATAACCGTATTTCACACTAAAAAAAACACCAGGTGAGATAAACCTGAGACAGTGTAAAAGGAAGAGACTTGACACACTTAAAAAAAGGTTTGGGGCAGCCACCCGTATAATATTCCTAGCTACAAAGGATTTAGTTTTCTGCAACAATGAAGTTGACTGTTTAGAGTCCAAGACTGAACTGCCAAAGGTTGTGAGAAATGGCAGTTTTATATGGTCAGACAGAAAGTGATGTTTCAGGCACCAGAACCGGAAGTGACGTTCTTCTAGGGGCCAGGACCGGAAGTGACATTTTCCTAGGCACCGGAACCGGAAGTGACGCTCTTCTAGGCGCCGGAACTGGAAGTGGCGCTCTTGCTTCAGAAAGGTTTTCCCGCGGCTGGTCTGCAAAGATAATAGGAGAAGGTTTAATGCACTCTGCCCCACCCAGGCCCACCCCCCCGGCCTGGCGTGGAATTACCTTCACTTGGTCCACACAACGTCCTCCTATGCGCACGTGTGTGACATGGCCCCCCCCTCAGCCCAGACCCATCGGGTCGGGCGTATCGGTCCGAGAAGTCATGGCACCTGGAAAGGGCATCGGCATTGGCCTGCAGAATAACCCGGCGATAAACGACCGAATACTTATATGGCTGGAGATCCAAAAACCACCTCGTGACCCGCGGATTGGACTCCCTGTGCAAGGCCATCCACTGTAAGGGTGCATGATCAGAGTGAATTCATGTCCCAAGAGGTAGTATCTCAGCTGAGTAATTGCCCATTTAATAGCCAAAGCCTCCCACTCCACTGCCGCATACCTAGTTTCCTGATCCAACAGTTTCCGGCTCAGGTACATTATGGGGTGTTCAACTCCATCGACGCTCTGGCTCAGCACGGCTCCAAGACCTGTGTCCGAAGCGTCTGTCTGGAGAATAAAAGGTTCAGAAAAATCTGGTGCTTTTAATATAGGAGCTGATGTAAGGGCCAGTTTCAAGTCACTGAATGCAGCTTCTGATATCTCATCCCATACCACATGATTAGGTCGACCCTTCTTTGTGAGGTTTGTCAAGGGCGTAGCTCTCTCGGAAAACTGAGGTACAAACCGGCGATAGTAACCTGCCAAGCCGAGAAATGCTTGTACTTGCCTCTTGGCTATCGGACGGGGCCAATTTGCAATGGCATCAATTTTGGAACACTGTGGTCTCACCATACCCCGGCCCACTAGATAGCCTAAATATTTGGCCTCAACCAACCCAAAGAAACACTTTTTCGGGTTGATACGAAGTCCAGCTTGTGCCAGTGTCCGCAACACAGCTCCAACCTGCTGTATGTGTTCCTCCCAAGTGTTGGAATAGATGACAACGTCATCCAAGTAGGCAGCACTATATGAATTATGAGGACGGAGCACTTTATCCACCAGACGTTGGAAGGTCGCAGGTGCCCCATGTAATCCAAATGGGAGGACACGATACTGCCAGTGCCCACTAGGGGTGCTGAACGCTGTCTTTTCCTTAGCGGAGTCCGTTAAGGGAACCTGCCAGTACCCCTTAGTCATATCTAAGGTAGTCAAAAATTTGGCATGTCCTAGCCGCTCAAGGAGGTCATCCACTGGATAGGCGTCAAATTGGGAGACTTGGTTAAGCCGACGGAAGTCATTGCAAAACCTCCAACTTCCATCGGGCTTACTGACCATAACGATAGGACTGGACCAGGGACTATAACTTTCCTCAATCACACCTAGCTCCAGCATTCGTCTGATCTCCAACTCCACTTCAGCCTTTTTTGCCTTGGGAATTCTGTCATGCGCAACCAGGGAGGTCCGACCTGGCTTTTCACTGACTACCTCAGGGACAGACAGGATAGCTGCTTCGAGCTCCTGACGTTGTTGGCGAGTCAAATTATCTCCGAAATTAAGGTGTAATTGACGAGCGAAGAGAGAGCGTAGCTGTCCGGAGGAGGGCTCGGAATCCCTATCCTTCCACGGTTTCAGCAGATTGATATGATAAATCCGCTCGCTGGGTCGACGATTCGGTTGTTTCACCAAATAATCGACCAGCCCCTTCCTCTCCTTAATTTCATAAGGGCCTTGCCAATGGGCCAATAATTTGGAGTGTGAGGTAGGAACTAAAACCATGACCCGGTCCCCCGGGCGGAATTCCCGGAGAGACGTGCCACGGTTATAACATCGGGCCTGAGCTGCTTGCGCCTTCTCCATATGTGTTTTCAATATTGGTCTAATTTTTTCAAATCTATCGCGTAACTGCGCGATATATTCCAATATATTTGTTGACGGGAGGGCCTCTTCCTCCCATCCTTCCTTTAGGATGTCTAATATGCCCCGGGGTTGTCGTCCATATAGTAATTCAAAAGGTGAGAACCCCGTGGAGGCTTGTGGGACTTCCCGATATGCAAAAAGGACGAGGGGGAGGAGCTGATCCCAGTTCCTTCCGTCCTCATTGACTATCTTACGCAACATCTGTTTGAGAGTTTGATTAAACCTCTCCCCAAGACCGTCGGTTTGAGGATGATATACCGAGGTCTTTAAATGCTTTATTTGAAGTAGCTTGGCAGTCTCCCTGAATGTCTGCGAGGTAAAAGGAGTCCCTTGATCCGTCAGGATTTCTTTAGGGATTCCGACACGCGCAAATACTCCCACTAATTCCCGTGCGATAGCTTTTGAAGTAGCTGAGCGCAACGGAACAGCCTCTGGAAATCGAGTAAAATAATCGACCAGAACCATTATATATTTATAACCTCTGGCTGAGGGTTCCAGGGGTCCCACCAGGTCGACCCCTATACTTTCAAACGGGATATCAATTAAGGGTAAGGGAACTAGAGGAGCACGGTCCCTCCTAGGAATTTGCCTCAATTGACATTCCGGACAGGATGTGCAAAAGCGGCGAACCTCCTCGTTAATTCCGGGCCAAAAAAATCGGAGCTTAATTCTCTCCAGTGTTTTTTCGGGGCCCAATTGGGCTCCCAGCAGATGGGTATGTGCTAGTTCACAGACCTGTTGCCGGTAGGTTCGTGGTACTAACAACAGTGACCTTATCTGCCCCTCATGTTCTGCTACCCGATATAACAGATCATTATTAAGCACAGAGGACCTTGTGGCATGGGATATGACGTGCGTTGGCCGTCTATTAGAACGACTGCATTTTTTGCAAATTTAAGGGAATCGTTATTCCATTGTTCCCTTTTAAATGAAGCCGGCGTCTGCCTGAATTGAAATTGCAGACGTGAGAGAGGATCGGATTCGACCTCATGGGGCGGAGTTTCGTCCCGAGACGTCGGACGGAGCGCTTACTGATGACGTTTCAGGCTGCGACGTCCTGGGTCTTTCGTCGTCATCACCAGAGGCCGAAGTCCGCTCCTCAGCCGGCTGTAAACACGGCGTGGAGGAAGTTGAGGGCGCTGAATTCGTGTCCGTGACTAGACCTAGCGATTGAGGAGAAGTGTCTATATTACCGCTATTTATTTCGACCCAATCTCTTCCTAGGATCACGGGGAAGGGCGGATCATCCATCACGGCCACCATTATTTTTTTAATGATGCCGTCTTGGCATATAAAACATTTGGCACATCGATAATACCGGACATCCCCGTGAATACAGGTAATGCGGGTCTTATTCTTACACCATTGTCGCGGTAATATTAAGTGGCAAGCAACAATGGAAATGTTACTGCCGGAATCAAATAAAGCGGTTACTTTAATTCCATTGATTAACACTTTTCCCGTATGTGAACAGGACAGCGGATTAGCGAGAGCACACCGTACCTCCTCCCACTTCACCCCGCAGACCCCTTTGTTGCTTCGTAGTGCCTGCCGGCGCGTCTCAGGGTCCACCCGAACATGCCTCAGTTTATAGCCGTGGGACTTTGTATTAGGGACGCAAGCACACCCAGGTTCGCACGAGCCCCGTTCTGACGCCCCCAAGCCGGTTTCTGCCCTAAAGCGTTCTATGATCTCTGCTAAGGTGGCAATATCCGTATATCCCCAGGCCGGCTAGGTGAGTTTTTCGGGGAGGCTTTTGATTAATAAGGCACAGGCCACCTGCTCTGCTATTTGGTGGCTGGTATTTTTATGAGGCTGTAACCAACCACCTTACCCCATAAAGCCATGGCCTGCTTCTTACCTGCCTTGGCAGTATTAAATTTCCAGGCCATTATGGTTTCCACCTGCCAGCCTGGGTTTCTCCCACCTTTATTAAAGGGCTTGCCCTTCGTGGGATAAGCTGGGGCAGTCCCCACACCCGGGAGGTCATAATAAGCACCCGATGCGTTCCCTGACGTACCTGGCTCTAGCCTGTGGGTCCCGGAGCTATTTTTACCCGGACCTTTAACAGGATGATGGGTTGAGGCACATTCCAGTTTTCCCCAACACGCCCCGACTGACGCCCACTCGGCAACTCGGGAGTGGTACTTACCCATCCGATGATTTGTTGGTTTATAAACGTGTGTCAAGTCAAGGTTCAAGTTCGCCTTCCGATCTCTCCAGGAGGCCATCATCCTGCCGACTACGCCACTGTCAAAGAAAGAGACTTGACACACGTAAAAAAAGGTTTGGGGCAGCCACCCGTATAATATTCCTAGCTGCAAAGGATTTAGTTTTCTGCAACAATGAAGTTGACTGTTTAGAGTCCAAGACTGAACTGCCGAAAGTTGTGAGAAATGGCGGTTTTATATGGTCAGACAGGAAGTGATGTTTCAGGCACTGGGACCGGAAGTGACGTTCTTCTAGGGGCCAGAACCAGAAGTGACATTTTCCTAGGTGCCGGAACCGGAAGTGACGCTCTTCTTGGCGCCGGAATTGGAAGTGGCGCTCTTGCTTCAGAAAGGTTTTCCCGCGGCTGGTCTGCAAAGATAATAGGAGAAGGTTTAATGCACTCCGCCCCCCCCGGCCTGGCGTGGAATTACCTTCACTTGGTCCACACAATGTCCTCCTATGCGCACGTGTGTGACAACAGATATTTCAATGAAATGTTTCTTATTTTACTGGTTTGGTGCTACTCTCAAATCACACTGTGGCTATGACCTGCTGTGTGTTTTTATACCTTAAAGTTGTAAAATGCTAGGGACTTTCCTATAGTTAAATTAGAAGTAAAAAAAGCAGCTTATATTACAGATGAGTTTTTGCATCAAATTTGAAAAAGCAAAGTGTGCTCTAATTTTGGTAGATGCTCTCATGAGTCATTACATGGACACAGTAACTTTTGGTTGAAGGTCCAAATGTTAAAGACTCACTGCTGGTCTGCAGAAGGAGGTCCTTGATGACAATAACAACAACAAAAATTATCATCTGTCTTACATTTGATGACTCATTTTGCATAGTGGCTTGCTGAGAAATGTCAAATGCTGGCACATAGCCTGAAAAATCTTTAATGGGTTGGTGCAGCATAATGAAATGGATGGGTGCTTTGTGCTGTTTTTCTTCTTGATATACTGAATGTTTATTTGAAACTGCTTGAAAATCCTTGATAAAGGAAGCTTTCCTTTGTTTCTTTCAAGTGACAAACTAAAGTAGTGCCTCCACCCTATTAATTGGTGCTCCTTGTTGATTCCTGCAGACACATTTGTTTGATGTGAAAATTGTGAGCAGAGGATTACAACTCTATAATTATGTAAGAGATGCTGTGTGAAAGTGCTGTTTTGGGAAAAGGGTTTCTGGATAGCAGATTTGCATTGGTGTGTCAAATGAAAAAAATTTGTTGGATAAAAGAATCCCTTTCCATTTTAACTGCTGTACAGTTTATCAGTCAAATTATATTTTTGACTTCTGCATATGAAGAAATCTTACAGAACCTTTGCTCTTTGAATAAGGTTAATAGGTTTCCAAACCACCACCAAATTGTACCTGCTTTGTCCATTTTATGTTCTTGGGTGGATACTGCCTGTTTTGGTGGCAAGGGACACAAGACAGAAACCAACCCTGGACAGGGTATCAGTCCTTCATAGAGCACACATGGCCAGTTTATATATTGTTTTTAATTAACATGCATATATTTAGGAAGTGTTAGTAAAACCTATACCAACATTGGCAAAACATGCAAATTTTATATGCAGAGTGAGTTGATCCCAAGATTCAGCTGGGAGGCATCACAGTTAACCACTCTGCTTAAGCTAATGGTTGGAGATTCAGGGTTGGACAGACAGCAGGTGGCATTCTTGAATTGCAGCAAAGAAAAAAATAGATTTTTCTGACCTGAAGCTTATACATTTCTGTGTTGTTTGTTTGCAGATAACGGAATATTTCTGGCAAATACAAAAAGTGACACGAAGGATCAAGGAAAAATGTAACTCTGTAAGCTAATTCTGTTAGATTTTTTTTTCACAGACCATACCACTACAAACAAACAAAGGTAGCAACTACATCAAAGGTTTGTGCTCATAAAAGATTAAAATTTGGAAGCAGCAGAATCCCGGTCATTCATAAAGTGACTAGATGCTCCTTTATTAGAGATAGGATAAGGGGTTCAAATCCTGCTACTGACACGGTGTGACCATAAGCAATTAACTTCACCTGCCAGTGCTCTAACTGGGGGATAAAAAAACAAAAGAATTGTAACAAATTGTACTTGAAATGCTATAAGTTGTCTTGGATAAAGGCGCCACCAGATAAGTAAATGTAAGATACAGACAGTTCTAAAATAATCAAATTATTAAAGGTAGACAGCCAGATCTTCATTGTAATCAGTTGTGGTGACTTCTAACTAGAGGCAAGGAGACGTTTAGCTGTTTCTGTGTCCAGACATAAGAATTTCTGCTGGTGTAGACAGAGTGAGGTCTGAAAGAACTTGGGAGTATAAAAATATGTGGCATGGAATAGGAACTGCTAGCTCTGAAGAAACTTAGCGTTGTTGTTCAGATATACTATATGGTACATGGGGACAGAAGTGCTACAAAGTTGTATTAAATTCAATTTTTAAAGGTGAAGCAAGATAAGTAAATGATGTAGTTATTCTGTGTAACATAAAATACATATTTTAAATGCAGATTTATATTTTCCCTCCGACAGCAATAATAGATGCACTGTGTTGGCCTTTGCAAGTGTTCCCTCTTTGCTATCTTATTTCAGAGTTGATGCTCAACGTATTTGATTTCTATAAGCAAAATAAGTTATGGCTAACGCTGTCAGCCACCAGAAATCAAAATAAGAATTCCTAATAAGATTAACATAGAGACCGGGAAATTTTATTTAATACCCCTCATCAATGGTAGGCCTAATTTGTTTATTTGTAAGGCCTTTAGGAATTATAATATGTAAGACATATTACAGAAGTATAATCATCTATCCAGCCCTGTGCTAAATACAACATTTGCTGGAGTCTGTTTATTCCAATTAAAGCATTACACCTTATTCATTGGTCTGTTTTACATAAACTGTAAGATAAAGTGAGAATGGGTAACGTGCAATACATGTTTATTTTCTATTTACCACCATTAAGAAAGTTGTCAGTAAACACAGTAAAGTGGATTAACTTTGCTAGTTCCCGACGGTGTTCTTTTCTTTTGTAGTTACACAGCTAAACATATAAGGCAATTCCAAAAAGCTTTAATCCTGCGTTACAAAAATTGTCATTGTACTTGGAAATGCAAGAACTTCAGTCTGTAAAATGCATAAAGCTAGAGTTGCAGACCTGTTTCTTATAGCATTTTATTTCTAAGTTACAGAAACATTAATGAGTATGAGCCTAGAAACTGCTGAATTCAAAGTAGGAAAGTGATGTTTGTTGTTTTTTTATATGTTAAAATGTTTTTTGTAGTCAATTAAATGTTTAGCACCTTAAGACGGGGTCTAGAATTTTTTTATTCTGCCCTCATTATTCAGGGCCAGTACTGTTTAGCACTAGGGCTCTGTCACACCCTTGATTTTTAAACCTTCACCAGGAAGTGTGCTGCCATAGCACATACGTTTCATTTATTTTATAATGTGCAATTTTATTGTTACAGTTCATCACATTTACTATAATGTAAGGTGCTACATCCTTTCAGTGCTCAGTTGCATAACTGCATGAACAGTGGTACTACTCCCCCATGTGCTCATATACTCCGGGTATTATAGTAGAAATTGAATTTTGAAATGGTGACTAAAGTTAAAGTTGATTGGGATTTTATGGTTTCAGTGACGAGATGTATCCACCTGCAGAGCCACAGCCCCATAGGTCACCACATGTATATACCAGCAGTTGAGGATGGAACTGACGTCACTTTATGTTTGTAGTATATGCTAAACACACAAACCCCTACCTTTAACAACACTAATTCCTAACATTAAATTACTCCTAATCTTAACCCTTTATATTACATGCTAACCACACTAGCATCTAATCATAACTTCCATTCTAAAACTGCTGATCTACAACTGCTGGCGTAGACCTTTGGTGACATGTGGTGCTGTTGGTGTGCATGTTGATTATATTTGTGGTAGCCACCTCACAGATGAGGCCTGTGTGAATGCAGCAGTGCAGCACATTTTCTTTTGAACTGTATCACATAAAGAACCGCTCAGCACAGCAATGATTTTGATTTGATGATTTTTTTTTCTAGTTTGATGACAACCCTGGTTTGTTGCAGTTTCCTCATACTGTTTGAGAAACCAGTTCATACTTCACATCTGATGTAAGATTATTACAGCAGGTGGATGGGAAATGTACAGGGTGGTCCAGATCTAATTATGCAGATCCAGATCGTCTGGATGACTTTGATTTATGCAGGGACAATTCCAGTTCGGCGCAAAGACGATTCTTCATGTCGTCAGTTCGCACACTTCTCGATGGTCTGGGATTTTTCGGATGATTTTCTATGTAGTAAACTTAATAAGTTATAGCGTAATGAAAATGGCATAATTAGATCTGGACCACCCTATAGCTTTTGGAATGGGTTGTAATGCACCATAACTACTGTACTTAATTTTTCCTATGCTTTAATGACTAATATTTCTATTATTTATTTTTAACAGTGTAATGCATATAGTATTGCATTTTATTTAGAATTTTTGAATAGGTGCATTACATACTGTATTAGATGTTGAATTTCAGTACTTAGTATCGTATCAAACTTTGAAATTTTGGTATTGTGATAACTCTATTATAATATAACATTATTTACTCTGTTCTCCACTCAAGTGTTGCTATCCTTTTCACTGTATTATATAAAAAGTATATATGTACTTCCATCCTTCCTTTCATTGAAACTGTGTAATCAAGGCCCTGACTTCTGTAGCTTGTTTTTTTATTAGAAAGTTTTGCTTTTAAGAATGTCATTGATCAGTGAGATCTTCAGATAAGCCTAAAACTTTATTGTCTTCACCTTTCTCTATGGATGATTTCCAGCAATTAAACCTGTATTAAGCTATCTGAAGTATGATAATTTTAAGAAACAGAATAAAACAACTTTTTGATATGCACAATAGGGTTATACTGTAGAAATAGGATCATTGCTTAAATAATGACATAAAAGTCAAGACATAAAACAGACGAGACAGACTAACATTTACCATAGAAGAAGCTGTTCTTAATTTGTTTAAAAGTTTTTCCGGAGTCTCCTGATTTTAAAAGCTTTTTTATTAAGTGTTTAATTTAATCTATTGCATAATCATGGGCGAGAGATGTCTAAACTGTGAAGGTTTGTCTCGAGGCATTGCCTCAAAATGAGTTGAAAGCTTGTAAAAGTTTAAGGTTTAAATGACATAATAAATCAAGAAATTGTTACACAGTAACAATCAAACATGAAAAAGAAGTTTTTTTTGGTGGTTGTTTACTTAGAATTCTAATGTGTCTTGGAACAAATAAACCATTTTACCACTCCAGGCCTTTAATGAAGATGACTGATGCTGTGTGGATGTGCATGTATTATCTCTGGGTTCAAATCAAGAAGTTTGTTTGCGGTGGAATACACTCCTTGTCATTGTCACATGGACTTTCACCATGTCTGTGTTGAAGCATTGTCCTCCTTAGCTTTGCTGTGTCCAAACTGGGCTGCGTCATTGGTTCAAAGCTTAAGCTTGCAAGAGTTGATCTTTAAGCTAGTGATTCCTTCTTAGGGTTTTTCAAAGAAATTCTAGGGCATCCAGCTTTAGGAGCTCTAAGAACAGTAGCTTCCAGGCTCACAAAAAGTGCTATCAATCCTTAAAGAGGTGCCTGAGAAAATCTTCTCTCTCCAAAGGGAATGGGTCACCTTCTTGGCTTCAAACGAAGTATGAGAAGTATGAGATGCTGTTTTTAAGGGAGGCTGAAACTTCTATTTATTGTATTACAGTTCATTGCCATGCACATGTGTGCTTATAGATGCATGAGCGTGTTCAGCATGTCCCTTTAGGCACCTCTTTGGTTTGTAGACATGTCAGCTCATCTTTGATTAATTGAAATTTAGAAGGCAAGGTGACCAAAAGTTGGCTAATGGTACAGATGCAGAATAATTTGCTACACAAATATAGTAAATGTCCTTCTGGAATGGAAGTGGAAGTGGAGCATCTGGACTTGTGCCTCTGTTAAGTCTTATTTTAACAGATAAGGCCTTTTTGGCACTGTAGACCTAGTAAAACAGGGTAGTGCTTACTTTGTCTTGCAGGTGCTAGTCCATCACAGGACACGCTTGTGAATATTCCCACACACAATCAGTGAAGGCTAAATTAGAGTCCCTGATCAGTCTGAGGATTGTGAAAAAAACCCATATAACAAATCTGAATTTCTGGTGTGCTGTACTCCGTCTGTTTACTGTTATAAAAAACAGTTCAAACATGAATGTAAATTCATTGTCACTTTAGGGCCTTTGCTCTCCTTGGAAGAGTCAGTTTCAGCTTATCTTTCATGACTGGGACTTGTAGTTTGCATTTGTTATATCTGTTGAAATTCATGTCTTAGAAGACAAATAATGCATTGAGCCATTGCATTCTGTCTGCTTGATCTAGGTGCCATTCTAGTTTTTAAATGGCTACTTTTTTGCATTCTTTGTTAGAGCAGTGGATTTTAAAATTTGTTTTCAGGAAGAGCCACAGCTCTTATGACTTTTTTTTTTTTTTTTTTTACTTTTTTACTAGTTTTTTTGTCTGTTCTGGTTTTCAGATTCCTGCCTTTTCATAAAACTTATTTTTTTTGTTTGTTCCTTTGATTTATTTCATCTCCTAGTCATTTTCCCTTACTTTATTTTTACAGAGCACTTAGTACGATTGCAAGTTGGTTACAAACTAGTTCTTAAAGAAAAACTGAATCTGTGAGTATATCAGTACTGCAGTGTCTTGATAGTCAGAATTTCTTAATACTGGTTTGAGTATTAGGATAAAGGTTGATGTGCGAGTCAGTGATGACTTATTCAAAAGATGCACTAACATGTTTAGTTCCTGTTTTTGCCTCCCTTATTACCTACATGAAGTAATACTGGCAATAAGACTAGCCTACCCCTCATCTTGTACTCACTCGTGAACTTCCTTTCCCATGGGCATGGTGACTACAGTCATTCCATTGGCCTAAATAGCTTAAGCAATACCCACCATATGGGTGCTGAGGGGCAACACATCGTCAAAACCCTCGGAGGTGTATCTAGTTATGCAGCTGCCAGAAACCCTTTGTCTACTTACTTCACAATGCTTTCAGACGTTATTGTCAGATGAATCCTGTTTCAGCAGTGACAAATGGAACAAAGTGAATAGAATGGTGTAGAATGGTGAACTCCTGAATAGAATGGTGAACTCCTGAAAATTTGGGGCAATGTAGGATGAATTTGTAAGAAATCCACTTGCAGATCATTATAGTAATATGAAGGGACAAAAAAAAATTGTAATTAGCCACTGACAATCTCATTGCCAAAGCAATAAATTTGGCATTTACAGTCGAGTGTACTACAGAATTTGCATCAAAGCTATTGTACGTATGCACTGCCACCCCTCAGGCTTTGTAAAGTCTAATATTTATAGTAACACTTGCAAACTGTCCGTATTGCTACCTGTTCAACGATTACCTGTGGAGACTGATATATTTGTACCTACAAAAGTGAACCGTCTTTGCTTTCCTTACTGTGAATGTGTGTGAACTGAAGAAAAATGTTCATATTTTATTGGACCTGAGACCATGTTGTGCTAGGATGTCCAGATTGGAGAAAACATTAAAATATTGACATTGTTAATGTATCAACCACCTGTCTGCAGTCCAAACTCTGTTTGGCTAGGAGGCTTGTCTCATAAGTTAATATTTCAAGGTTGCGGTTTTGGTCAATTTTTTTCTTTCAGCTTACCATTACATAACCGTCAATTAATAACTTATTGTCAGCTATTAATCACACAATATGTTTCTTAAAGAAATATCAGTCTTCCATTATCTTCTGAATTGTCATATTCAAATTTCAAGAGGCTTGATCTTATATCTTGTGAGGGACGCCACCTGAGGATCAGAGTCACAGTTGAAGTTCACTTGGTAACCTTACTTGGCAGGGATCCCAATAATATGGAAGGACAGGGGAGGGCAATACATTCAGGTTATTGTCTCCCCCATATGCTAGATGGTAGCAGCCCTGGATATCGGTACCCATTCGGGCACCAGCGGTGAGTGCTGGGAATTGTAGTCCAGTAACACAGCCTTGCTGGGGTCAGTATATGCCACAAGGGGTTGCTGCAGGGAGTTACATTCCTTACTATTTGGGACTTCTGTATAACCCAGAACTGCTTCCAATGGGTGAAGCCCTGACACCGGAAGTACTCCTGGGTCCTCCATAGAACAGACTGCATTGCCTTGTTCATGGAGTCGGAGTTGTGAGCGTAGATGGGCAACACTCACCTGGGGGAGCAGCTGTACAAAAAGAAAGAAGAATATACAGCTTGTATAACAGTTATACCAAGGTATTGTTGTAATGAAACCCCCTTTATTTATTTTTGTGTTTTTGTTTGGGGCTCAGGGGTGCCCCCTAACTTTCACAGTATTTTTATTAATTAATTAATTTATTTATGTCATTTGAAGAAAACAGCCCATACAATCAAGTCGAACTTATACAACAAAGCAAAAAGAAATTGCATACGATCATCTGTCTTTTTATTGTCTTTTTAGAGTGAAAGAAAAAAATGCTGGTCCATGCATCACTGCCCTTATGCCAAATGCTTATGTTTGTTTTTTTATAGCATATGGTATTTTTAAGTAGATGTGTTTTATTGAAGGTTGGTAGCACATATGTCATTACTGCCAAAAATGCACTGCTGTGCATAATGTTCTAAAATACGTATAATCACTTACAGCTAACATTAACATTCAAAGAACAGAATGAAATGAATAGAAGAAGAATAAATGATGAGTGTGAAAAGAGTGCAGTTAATTAAGTGCCCAGTCTGCAGTTTGCACTAGTGTAATAACTACTGCTATAGACTTTTGCAATTTCGTGGAGTGTGATCTGGGTGTATAAAATTGAAATATGGTAAATGGGCCAGTCATTCTTTTGAATTGCTATTTATGTGTGACAGTTGATTTTCTCTTATTGTTTGCTTGCCATTGTGTTAGTACCAAGCAAAAACAATTGAAAAATCAATTTAAAGTAGTGTTGTTTGCTACTTTCGGAATGTGGAACAATAATTCAATTAAAAGATTCCTTTTCACACTGCCTTTGCGAATCTAAACTAACTGCTAATGAAAAAATGCAGTAAAACAAAAAAAGAACTTACATCATGATCTATTTTCAGAATCAAAAGAGGCAGTGTTATTTGGGCCTTACTGTAATCCACCACAAAGTAAACAAACCTAAAGAACAAATTTCAAATCCCATAGGTTTTAAGATGTCCTTTTCAGGGTTGATTTCTACTTTGCACCTATACCTGCTGGGATTATCCTATGACTCTTTAAACGGCCAAAGCGGGTCTAGAGAAGGAAATTTTTTTTTCTTTGTTAATTTGATAATTAATATTTTTATATATCTAACTGGCTTCGGTCTGTACTTGGGTGTGCTGTCTCCTCAAGATCTTTAACTCTTTAGTGTAATTAGGAAATTAGAAAGCAATCCAAAAATTGGGAGATTTGCATTGTCACACTGATGCTATGCTGGAAATGCTATAAATGAGAACAAAAATCTTTAGAATGAATTGGGTTGATTTGCACATGCAAGTAAGAATTTCACTATCTTTCATACACAATGACAATAATAGTTCTGTACACCTATAATGCACATTTACTGTATGAATATATCTGTTCTAGAGTTTACTATAGTGTGAAGCAATTTGGTTTTGGCATAGTAAATATATTTCAATTGAACATAATCATAATGTGGCCATCAGTGGCAGGTAATATACATATGGGACATTAAATTTTGAAGTACAGTATATGAACAACTAGCAAAATACCCGTGCTTCGCAGTGGCGAAGTACTGCCTTAAAATTTTTATTAAGAAGAAAATTTAACCTTTTTAAACTGAGGGAAAATATGCCAATAATTATTTGTTAAGGATCTCTTTGTATACCATGTTGTCAGTTCGGCCATCCGGTTGTAACATGACCAAGCTGTGCTCTGAGCTTACTCTTGAGCATGTAACTTACAGTTGGCCATGTAAATAGTAATCTTGTCTCAAATCTCACAGCTTGGATTGCTGCTGTCATAATCGGTTTGAGTTTCATGGTTTGTTTCAATTACGACAGTATTTGCAGGATTTGTTGTGTTGAAGTGACATTCGGCATCTGTCAAGCGTTGTAATCACACAACCGGTTTCATCGATAAAATCACATCCAGCTTTTGAGAGTTTAAACATTCATAAACATTAAAGTGTCCACTACTGAAATCGTCACCTGTGAATCTAAGATGTTTAAGAGGCATTGGCGGTTGTCGAAAGGTGTAAAATATTTGGCCATTTCGGTACACTTGAAAGCGACAACCGAACAATTCAGCGGCAGCCATCAACTCACATGCAGAACCATAGGTGAATGGCTTAAGCATTTCACTCTTATAGTGCTCCTGTGTAGTATAATTATCTCCTGTACCGTCATCAGTCCACACCTTGAACCTGTCCCAGTCATTCAATACATAAGACAGAATGTTCCTCCGGATATCAAGAGTGAGCCTGATATGGCCGTGCAATATGTAACAAAGAGAATGGAAAAGGTAGGTGCCATCTCCAGGCATGGAAACCACTCAGTAAGTGACAGTTCTTTGATCGATAGTGATCACCTCGAGAGACATGGTAATGGGGGTTGAAATGATAAAGGAAATGGGTACCTGAGCAATGTAAAGTAAGTGTAAAATACCTATACAATAACTATAATTGTAATAAACAAACAGTAAAACAGCAGAGAAACCGTGGATTAAACAAAAAGGCTGTAGTTATCAGTAGGGAGACGTGAATCCCGTGGCGAAGCAAGGAAGGGAATGTAGAGACCGGAGCGACGGACGGTCTTATATAGGCAGGCAGCCAACAACGTGGGACGCGTTGGGATGGGGGACCCAACGCCACCTCACACGGTGACCGAGCTGCAGGCTATGGACGTATATATGTACGTAAGTAGGATTCAGTTAGCGTTGGGAACCTGGGTACCAAATTTCTTGAAGATGGGCCCATAAGTAACAAAGACTGTTGAAAAGTTCAATATGGCGGCCAACAGTGGCATCATACCACCGAAATAAGTACATACATTGGTTTCGGTTAGTGCAGGGAAGCCGGCTATAAAATTTTGAGAAGATCGGGCCATAAATAAGAAAGTTCAACGTGGCGGACGTTGTTGACCGTTACGATCATTACGCGTAGAATTTCGAAATGAAACCTGCTTAACTTTTGTAAGTAAGCTGTAAGGAATGAGCCTGCCAAATTTCAGCCTTCTACCTACACGGGAAGTTGGAGAATTAGTGACGTTGGAAAGTTCAATATGGCGGCTGACAGTGGCGTCATACCACCGAAATAAGTACGTACATTGGTTTTGGTTAGCTCAGGGAAGCCACCTACCAAATTTCGTGAAGATGGGGCCGTAAATAAGAAAGTTCAACATGGCGGACGTTGTTGACCGTTATGACCGTTACGCGTAGAATTTCGAAATGAAACCTGCTTAACTTTTGTAAGTAAGCTGTAAGGAATGAGCCTGCCAAATTTCAGCCTTCTACCTGCACGGGAAGTTTGAGAATTAGTGACGTTGGAAAGTTCAATATGGCGGCCGACAGTGGTGTCATACCAACGAAATGAGTACGTACATCGGTTTCCATTAAAAGTTTAATATGGCGGCCGACAGTGGCATCATACCACCGAAATAAGTACCAAATTTCAGCCTTCTACCTACACGGAAAGTTGGAGAATTAGTGACGTTGGAAAGTTCAATATGGCGGCTGACAGTGGCGTCATACCACCGAAATAAGTATGTACATTGGTTTCGGTTAGTGCAGGGAAGCCGCCTACCAAATTTCGTGAAGATGGGGCCATGAATAAGAAAGTTCAATATGGCGGACGTTGTTGACCATTATGACCGTTACGCGTAGAATTTTGAAATGAAACCTGCTTAACTTTTGTAAGTAAGCTGTAAGGAATGGGCCTGCCAAATTTCAGCCTTCTATCTACACGGGAAGTTGGAGAATTTGTGACGTTTGGAAAATTCAATATGGTGGCCAACAGTGGCGTTATACCACCGAAATAAGTACGTACATCGGTTTTGGTTAGCGCAGGGAAGCCACCTACCAAATTTCGTGGAGACGGGGTCAGCCTTCTACCTACACGGGAAGTTGGAAAATTGGTGACGTTGGAAAGTTCAATATGGCGGCCGACAGTGGCATCATACCATCGAAATAAGTAAGTACATCGGTTTCGGTTAGCGCAGGGAAGCCGCCTACCAAATTTCGTGAAGATGGGGCCATAAATAAGAAAGTTCAACATGGCGGACGTTGTCGACCGTTATCGACCGTTATGACCATTACGTGTAGAATTTCGAAATGAAACCTGCTTAACTTTTGTAAGTAAGCTGTAAGGAATAAGCCTGCCAAATTTTAGCCTTCTACCTACACGGAAAGTTGGAGAATTAGTGATGAGTCAGTGAGTGAGTGAGTGAGTGAGTCAGTCAGTCAGTCAGTCAGTCAGTGAGGGCTTTGCCTTTTATTAGTATAGATATGCAAGTATACAAATATATTCATCACTAGACTTATTTCATACATTTCTGTATAATATAAATCTGAGTAAAATCTTTTATTATTCTATGCTTTAGCACTTTAAAATCACTGGTGACCAGCAGCCACTCATCCATTCATTTGGATCCATTGTAGCAGTGTTTTAACGCATTGGTCAGCAGATGTAATTTTTTCAGATGCTGTGACATTCACCTGTAGTATCTGCCTAAAATGGTGCATTGGCATTGCACAGCTTTACTGCTATGGTGGGTCACTGAGTGACATTTTTGACTCTAGTAATTTGGGTTTGATATACAGATCAGTTACGGTCTTTGTGGAGTTTGCATATTCTCACTGTTTTTACATTGGTTTTGTGTAATTATTTTGTTTTTTTCCCACATTCCAAAAGCAAGCACCAGGTTAATTTGAGATTTTAAGTTGATTCTATATTTTCGATAATATTCGGTGATGGGGCATCATGTCTAAAGTTAGTTCTTAATTGTGGCTTATGTTGTCTGGGGTAGACTGTTTGCTCTAAATGATGCTGTAATGGAAAAAAAAATTCAAGAAACATAGAAATTTGAAGGCTAGCTGGATAATTGCTCATCAGAGTTTCCAAAATTGTTCAGTTTGTCCTCTGATCATTTTGAATGCAGTATGAGACGTCACTTGTTTTGCTGGTGGGTCTCAGACACGTCTGTCTTTTTTTATTCCATTAAGCTATTGTACTCATAAAAAATTCAGATTTTAAGTGCCTGATTTTTTTTTTATTTTTTTATTATCTAATTGACTTCAGTCTGCACTTGGGTATGTAGTGTCTTCAAGATCTTAACTGTTCAAAACAGATTAGAAACAATAGGTTATTTTGTCTCATAGGCTAATACTAACCCAAAAACAAGTCTGTAGTACAACTGGATCTTGAGCAGGTTTCTGGTCTGTTGTGGATATGTTGGCTCTCCATCTGTGTCCAGCTAGTCTGGTACAGTGAAAGGTTTGTAAACTGAAAATTGTTGCCATGTCACAGCCATTTCTTCTCACTTTTTCTTTCAGTAACCAGAATACTCCAGCAAGTTGTGGTTATATAAAATATTTTCTGCTTGGCCTTCAGTTCTAGTCTTCTTTCCTAATATTCTTCTGTGTGTTTACAGTTTCCCCCCTGCCTAGAGTTTGTGTGTTCTCCCTGTGTCTGTGTGGGTTTTCATTGGTTGCTCCAGTTTTTTCCCAAAGTCCAATGACAAGCAGATTAGGTGGATTGGCAACACTAAATTGGCCGTAGTGTGTGTGGGTTTAGAAAATAGTATGACGTGGCATGCATACTGTATATTTCAAGAGTGTAACAAATGTATAGATTTCACTGCTCATATAGTGTTTTGTACCCCAAATACATGCTAAAATAGTTTAATAGAGTATGTGTATATAAATGCAAGATACTGTAGTTTTTTTTTTACATGTTGCTGTAAATTGTAAAGTTAATCCTTTATTCCTTTAATCAAAAGTAGAATAGTTAATTTTAGCCCATTTATCTTATTATTTACCATTGATGACACCCTTGAAGAGCCGGTGGTACTTTTTTGACTTGGCCATTTATAGTATCTTCTGTAGGTCTATAGGTCAGCAAAAAAGTATTTGTTTTTCTATAGCAAACCTGTCTAAGACTCTTGATTCCATTACATTTGAATAATCCACACTGCTAGATGAATTTATTCTAAGTGTATTGCCCTCTACAGCACATAGTGTTTTGATTTTTTTTTACACCTGGAGTAATAGTTTACAATTAAGGTAAAATCTGTTGTTGTTTAACTCAGCTGAAATGTTACTCTGCCTGCTTACCAGGCTATATTAATTTGATTTCCTATTCTCTGCGTATTTAGCAATAAATTGTCACAATACACTGTCTTTGGTCAGTGTCCCCTAGTAGTTCATAGCCAGAAGGCACTCAAGGTATCCCAAAACCCAGATAAAGTACAAAGTGTCTTGAAATCAAAGTCACCAATGTTTATTGCAGGAAAAATCTTATACCACTATTTGCGGGTGAGATAACGGACAAAAATCCACAAACAAAAAAAAAA